>LBLO01000615.1:0-16774 GCA_004354395.1 Chondrostereum purpureum | reverse complement strand
AKGASGATGAGGATGRGCSAWCAYGTCTGRCTCTTGACCGCGACCMTYGCCACYGAGYTRYTGGTGATCTKGAAATGGAGTAAAGGKCAGTTTGWGGAGCCGTTGCCGGGGAMGGTGAAGTGGGGATGGACTGTGGGYGTGGCRTTGTTGGTGTTGTATCCAAYAATACAGGTACCTCCTCCTCCTCCTCCTGTTCCTCGACTGTTTATTGACTTCTACTGTTAGTTCGGTGTTCCTAGTGTAAGGAGATATGTGGCGAGGAAGAGGAGGGGAAGGAAGGGTGTGAAAACGTAGTGGTTGTCATTTCCAAARGACACTTTTGTATTCTTATTYRCTATTTCCACCATATCTAAGAAGATGAKGATCRTGGGCAAGYCAGATCGGCCGAGGTCCAGGATCTGTAGTACACATTTTCCTCAGTAAAACCATCTTGCCATGAAGCCCCTGCTAAGGTTTCAACTAATGGAATAGCATGGAATAGAACAGTGTGGTCAGAAGTGCGAAATATTGGTGATACCACACTGACKGCCCATCTTCTGAGCTGTCGATAAAATTTTGCTGTACTACTCACAAGGCTTGTGATACATGGCTTGTTTAAAAATATGTCACCCCCCAAGATAAACAAGTCAGACAAGGCAGAACTGTGATGTCTAACGTGTGTATTAGTAAATAGTTTTGATTATATGTGGCAACAAAGGGGCAAAGCAACATGACARCGGATAGCAAGAAAAAGCAAGAGAAAATAACAAAAATATGTACAGAGGGAGAAGAAGTCAGGCCTATAGAGCCCGCCCATATATTGCCTCCCATCTCAATCCCTCCCCTACAGTATCAAGCACCGATGTTTGCCAGTCGATGAGATGGGCCTTGTCCATGTCGTTGGAATCCTCAATATTTGCCCTCATCTGGACAAATTGAGTGGAGGTAACTTCCTCCTGCGGCAGCCGATCAGCGAGATCTGGTCTCCTCTCTTTGATGAGCTGGACAAGTCCAGGCCAGGTAAACTTGAAGTTTGGCAGGACCACGCGCTTTTTGGGTCGGTAAGGGGCAGTGAGTTGGGCGATATGCCTCGTGCTGCGTCGCGGACATCAATGAGATGGCCAATTGTGTTGAGGGAATACGAGCCAGAGAGAAGGGAATAGACGAAACCAGTCGTTCCGAGACCATAGACCTCCTCCGGCAACGGGAATGATGGGATGAATGGTCCAAAGTAAAACGGGGGATGTACTGGAAAGGAACAAAAACAAGTCAGTAAAACGTCGACAAACAGTGATATGGCATATTAAAGGAAGTTGTTTGAAAGTAATACCTACCTACGGTTACTTCGATTTGCGGATTCTTCTCCGCGATAGCAANGATCTTCTTTTCGAGGTCTACCTTGGCCGCGCAATTTATCTGGAAGAGGTCTCCAGTTTTGAGGTCGAACCGGTCGAGTTTTGGGGTGGACCAACTGGTGTTATCGATAACCAAACGCGCGTCGAAAAGCGCAGGTGTGACTGAGAAAAATATTTAGCAAAATTAATTGGCACCAAAGAAAACTCACAATCAAACAAGCAAACGATTCCCCCGGTTACTAACATTTTTTTCACATCCATTTTTATGGCCGTCTCGAGGATATTTAGTGTTCCACCGACTTGACCCTAGCCATAGGATGGATGAGCTTCTTTTGTGGCTCGGATTACGGACATGAGGTGGACTCACCTTGATGATACCTTCGCCATCGATATCACCTTTCCAATAAATCGGCGAAGCCGTGTGGATGACGGCCCACACTCCTCGTAAAGCCTCTGTATAATCCGAGCTGAGGTCCTCCACCACCACGACCTGAAGCTTCCCTTCACTGTTTGGGAACATGGCTGCGACCGCCTCAACCTTCGCCGGCCGAACGGTCACTCGAACAATGTACTCATTGGCTTGAAGAAGCTGAAAGACAATGTGCGAGCCCAGGAAGCCAGTGCAGCCCGTAACCTAAGTCCAATGTGCTTAGCATTAGCAGTACACTAGGGCCATAGGCGTCGCAACGAACCAAAACGATAGATTTTTGTGAAGACATGACGGTGGTGGTGGTAGTAGTTCAAGAAAGACAGATCAAAGGACCGGAGAACGTTCTGTTAAGATATCCTATGATTTCACGAGAAAGAGTGGTATGGACCCCAGATGCCACGAACAGGGGTAAAGATTTATACTTGGGAGCAGTCAAGTGCAGGGTTGGACCAGGGGGTTCTCCCCCTTCTGAAATCAAATTCGGCTGGCTAGAGTGTGGGTAACGTTGACGTGGACTATCCTCAACATAGCTTCTTAGTCCTTATCAGTCACAATTAGAATGTTCACAAGTTAGATTAAATTATGTGCAGAGGTAGGGAAACGGAGATTGGAGCTCGAAGAGATGACCGTGTAGGTGTTTATACCGCGGTCCGACGGCGAATGATCGGGCCCGGCCTCACGGTATTCCGCCGGCCGCAACGCGACCCTGCAGCCGGGCTTCTGTTCTTAGTAGACGCCCACCACAATCGCCTCATCGTTACTATGATCAGTGCCAGAATTGAACGGTGTTCGACAAGTAAGACAACTGTAGAGTTCAATTCTGGTAGCGAATGAGGGGGCACCTTTGTATAAATGCATTCGATCATTGGTACTATTGCCTCTAACTTGTTTGGCCCGTTTCAGACAGCCATTGTGTTTCTCCCATTATCTGAATGGCAATAATAGATGACCAAGTCAGGTCAATAATGGGCCCTTACACCTATAAAAGCCCAGGGAAAGTTCCTCAATCTAATGCCACCAACGTCTCGCCACCAACGCCTCCTCTCGTTCTCGTACCCTTCTCTCAGAGAATCATGCCTATATACCATGTTCATCGCACAGACAGGAAAGACCTCTGTACTTCTGTGACCCAAGACACATTTACTCAGCGCAACTGTACCATGAATGTTTTGTCCTGCCTTCAAGATTCTCGCAGCGTCGATGCTTATTTACCACCTAGAAGATCTTCTACTGTCGTCGTGGAGGACTATGAGAAGTTTTCAGTTCTCGGGACCGCGCTGGAACTTCCCCAATTCTCCGATTCCCTGCTATTGGGCCAGAACCACCCTGCGTCCAAGCCTACAAATCACAGTGACGATGTATGTAGGCACTGGCACATGCTCACTTCTATCTCTGGCGAGGAAAGCCTGCCAATCCCGGAATACAGCGAGTTGATGCAGTTATCCCACTCCATGATATTCTCCCAATGCGTAAAGCTTTGGGACATGTACGCATGCGATTCTACGCAGGCTACCGCAAGTCGGATGAAAGCCATTATTACTACATGCCAGGCGCTGTTGACCCTTCTACGATATCCTGACTGCAATAGAGACGCCATAGCATGGCTCATCAAGGTCTTACCATTATGGCTGCACGATAACGATCGTCGACCAATTCTTGGACCCCAAGTACGCAAGTGGATGACCATCTTGGTGTGGAATTCGATCAAGAACATCAGCCTTTGGGATCCCCAAGTCATACAGACATTAAAAACCCTCGGAAGAGATACCGAAATCGTTGAAGGCTGCATTTCGAAACTTCAGCAGGGTATCGCAGTATTCTCATCCCAAGGGACAATTGCCTACGCATGCGCTATGTCGGCATACCTTCGTGTCGCTCTTTTTCTGCATCCCGCATGGTCAGGATTTGTGCAGATGATTTTTCTTCGTGTACGAATTATGCGAAGCATGTCTCTGGTCTCGGTCCCTAGCACCGAACACGAAGCACAGGATGTCCTCGAATTCTTCTTGGACAGCTTCAGCAAGATTAACACTCGCCTAAGCCACGACCCTTCGTCCCTTCCCAAGTTCGCCGAAGAAGGTATCGTCACTGTGATCCTGGCCGTTTCGATGTGGTTAATCTCGTACAATCTACCATATGGTGACAAAAGAGGGGTCAGGTTACTCGATTTTCTAGGAGGGTTATTGGATAACATCCTCGTTACCATTCTCAATATTACCCCGCAGCACCCTCTGCGCGGCATTATCTATCAAGATCTCCGCTCTCCTGCAGGTAAAAGGATCACCGCCCAAGTAGAAATGATGGAATTTAGCTATGGGAGACATGCTTTCCGGGACAATGCAAGAAAAATCAACTTGGCAGCAGAAACTGGCGTTCTCGACCATTCTCAAGGAAGAAAGGAACGAAGAATACGAAGCAAGCTACCAAGGCCTGCACCTTGCGCCTTGAGGCAATAATGAAAGAGGCATTCTGAATGCTTAGACACAGACAAAGTACTATCCAGGCTAATAGTGTAAGAAAAATATGTTGTAGCAGTATTAATGCACTTTCAATTTATCTCACGTCCGTTTCGAAACGCAAGGACCCATGGCGAAAGCATGACCATTCATGCTGCCATTGAATAAATATACAAGAACAAGGAAGGTAATTAAATCTGTACAATACAGTAAGAAAAGCCATAACAATCGCGAGTCGCTTCACGCTTCACTCCACAGCGACAGTCCCGTCGATAACGTAGATTGCTCCGTTAGAGGCCTGAGTAATTTTGGTCAGTAAGTTCTAGCGAGAAGTTAATAAATCTTGATGCAACGTACCTCTTCCATCTTCAATACCCTGATCTCGCCATCAACTACAACACTCCGCCAGGGTGG
Organism: Chondrostereum purpureum; assembly: GCA_004354395.1. Classification (NCBI taxonomy): domain Eukaryota; kingdom Fungi; phylum Basidiomycota; class Agaricomycetes; order Agaricales; family Cyphellaceae; genus Chondrostereum; species Chondrostereum purpureum. Next base: position 12,140 of record LBLO01000615.1, on the reverse strand, counting down.
CAAGGAAGGNTCCGGAGATGGCATAGGACTAAAATGAACGGTTCTCTCGTCCAGCATGGTAGGATACGTCTGATCGTTTAGAGAAATAGGGTGCTTCTGGATATCCGGTCAGTACCTTTTTATAATTTAATGTTGTACGAGCATACAGGAATGACATGCGCAGAGACCCATCTCTCAACGTTCTTCTTTGATATTGCGTCGAACTCAGCCTCGGAAATCTCAATGTCTTCGTCAGGGGGGCCTTGATGTCTTTGGCACGATACTTGTATTGAGTTCATACATCTAATAAACTACGCGTTACCAGACTCACGGTTTCCGGGCGAGGGCCATGACAGCCTTGTTTGTAGGAACAAGCAAGGTTATTCCAGCATTTTCGTCAGAGAAAATGTTGCTCATTTGCAGCTCACGAGCATAAGAGAAGAATATAGACGCAGAAGGTTCAATGGTCAGAAGATCGGCCAGACTTGGCTGTGAATGAAGTTTGGGAGATCCAGAATTCTGCATTGGCACTTGTTCTTGGCCGAGCGTCAAGAGTGGCAAGATGAAAGTGAAGGCGAACGTGGAAAGGCGCATCGTGGCAGTAGTTCGTCGTGAAGATATGAAGATGGTGGTAAACAAATGACACAGACCGTCACGGAACGTCACAGTGGCACAGGTATCTCTGGGACCCGAGTTCGTAGAAGTTATCCTTGAGCCTCAGCTTGAACGTTCACCTGCTGAGTCTTGCTCACTTTCTCAAAATATCTGCTTCTAAGATCTTTACGCTCCCCGCTCTCACCACCTTCTAATATGTCCTTTCTTTCCCCAACGGTGCCAACCTATAAACCCCAGGATGGTGCTAATATGTTGGGAGACCTGGTATGTTCTTCAACTCCTGTCGACGATACATGCCAACCCATGAAAACGAAACGATACAGCTCATAGTATCAGAAAACCTCAGGCAAAAGGCCTTAGGAAACGCAGATGACGCTATTGCTGCCGTTGATCGTATTGGTACTCTTGCAGTGGAAATGCGCACGGAGAAGGTGCTCACCTTACTTTTGGAGGTCATGTATCATTATATGATACTTCCGAGAGAACCTAAAACAGATCCAGAGCTTGATTTGTTTGCTGCTATGTGCATGAAGTATTTGACTAGACTATTTAACGTAGCTGACAGGGACGACGACAAAGTCATTGTGCCCTTAGTCGTCGACTAGTTAGGGAAACCGATCCACTGGAAGAACCGAACAACATGGAGTACCAAATTCATAGGGGTTCCACAAGACGTGAACTATCCTAGCGATAATTCTGACATCACAGTGGTTGTAGACGATTTCTACTACATCCTGTTAGAGTGCAAAGCATCCCTCTTCATCAAGGCTATTTTCGAACACCCACTTTCATCAATGCATTTCCTGCGACCGAAGAAACACAGTTTGTCCTTATGCCTTTCCCGAACTCTGCACTGGTCTTCCTAGGTACGACGATGAGATGGGCACAGGGTTGATTCCCAAGCTCGTTTCTCTGTTTCAGGAGGTCATTGGGGGAACGAAACGTGATGTCGCTCAGATCTGTCTTCACCATCTGTACCTCATCCGCAAGTACGTCCAAGAGGACGACTTAGCAAGCAATGGAGTCGGAGACATGTTTGGTGTGATGCTTTTCTTCGCAAAAGAGGTCGCATTACTAGAAGAACAGTTTGTTGCAGAGGGGATCCCTTGTATCGTCGTCGAGCATATTCTGCTTATGGATCCACTCAATCGCCAATGTGTCAGGATATTATGGGGATTGCGTCTCCTATTTAACGCCATGCATCACAGTTCGCTGTACATCGCTCAAGCGTTGAAAGCAGGGTTTCTACAACTCATTCTATTTCTCCAACCAGCTTTGCTCGAGGAGACTGCTGCTCAATCTTCATTCATAGAGATGCTGCAAGAAATGCTATCCGTGATTTACTACCATCTGCATAACTATACCATCCTCCGACTGACTAACAAGGCGCTCGATAAGATAGCAGAAAAGGAACGGCGCAGGCAGAGCAGGCATGGGTTTCCCCCCGTTTTAGCGGGAACACCGTGTAGGACTCACTGGAGGCTATTGGTGAACACGGCAACCGAGCGGTACAAAACGCTCGTCCATCCAGCGCTGCTTCATCCATGCTCTAATACCAGTGTAGGTTTTTCGAGCTGAGACTGAGAAACGGAATCACTGATGCCCTTCATTAGTGCCTCGTAAGGGGAAACTGCGTAGGAAGCTGCACACGCATGTTTGTAGTGTTTGTAAATTGGCGCGTTATTGTTCCGTTCAGTGCCAATCTGACATGTGGCCTTCACACCGAACACAAGGTTCAAACAGCGCCACAAGAGAGCTTCCGTGGATGATTATGTAGTAACGAGGCTCGATTTCCAAGAAGAGCCACCGCGACTATGTAGAGGTTAATCTTCCTGAACCATTTCCTCGCTTTGCACCCGAATAGTCCTGTAAATCTGGACACGGTTCCTCGAGATCAGCCCATGGCCTGTGGGAAATTTATTTCAGGAACNGACGTGGTTTTTGTTCTTTGTGTCGTGCTGATAATGTAACTTCGAGTGCCTTTTCTTGTCGCTGTGTCGTTCAAATGTATTCAATTTCGAGTTCAAGGAGAGATATGACATAACGGCATGGTTTGGACCAACATGAAGACGTAAGAAAATGAATGGACGGATAGTAGTCGTGCTAGACGAGGAATCCAGGCTAATAGAATGCTATATGTACGGGTAAAGATGGAAAATTGGACGATGCGGTGGTATATGGGGATTGATTGGATGTTTGTGGAAAANGCAGATTGAAAGCAGAGATGAGTGGAAAGATAAACCGGAACTAAGGGAAAGGAACGGAAAACGGGAAGAGCAGATGGAAAGAGCAGTCTGCGTATTTTGGACTATCCAAAGATCGCCATAACGTTCATTCTATCGATTCTTTTCTTCGCCTTCACGACCTTCGCCCCGTGAGCTGGTGCAGTGGCGGGTGCGGGGAAAACTTTTCGAGTAACGTCGAGATTCAGCGGCGCAGGTCTCTTCCTATCCTTCCTCTTCCCCTTGAAAGCATCCAAGTCCTCCTGTGCTAGTACGTGCGAATCCTTCCGACCGAACCCTGGTACCAAGTCTCGACTCTGCCTTGGAAATACGATGGGCTCAAGAACGGTCGAGGCACTACTGCTCTCTTTCCTCTCTACTGGCAGATCGGAGAGAAGATGAGTGTACTCTGATTTTTCTTCGCGGTCCCACCACACGTTCCCCTCGTCATCTCTGAAGACTTCRCCCATCCCATACTCTGCTCTCTGCTTCATGATGCGCTTGGTATGTGACTCGACCGAGCCACCGTCCAAGGCTTGCATCAACGACACTTCGGAAGCAAGGGAAGGGGGAAGATCCTTTTTCGACGAAATGTTCTTCGACTTGGTGATAGTGTTACGTCTGCGAAGGGGATTCACGACGCTCAGCGAACGGAAACGTCTGTGCTCTTTCCTGGCGGCAGCTTCTGCAGGGTGGGTGTAGTTGTAGGGCAGACTGACGAAGACAGAGGTGTATCCAAGACTAGTGAGATCAAACTTGGGCTCCTTCTCTTCGGGGGCTGGAGGGATAATGGTAGAGAGTCTACGCATAGATCCAATTGATGTTCGGCGAGGGGTGAGGGGTGCTGGTGTACCGGGATGGACGGCAGAAGCCCAGTTCGTGATAGAGGTAAACGTAGAAGAGCGGCGTCGGGTGTTTCGAGGCTCTCTAATAATTGGTGTTAACTCCTCGGAAAATAGAGGAAATGCTACATCGCGGGGAACGTCCGGAGCAGGCCTCTTCTTGTGCAGTGCCGTGGGGGCCCTCTGTAGGAATGAGTAGCGACGAGTTTTGGGTACGGTGGGGATAGTAGATACAGCCTGATTTTGATTTGACATGATTATAGATACAGTTGGGGTCTGTGAATGGTGACATATTAGACATGATTTGGGTCGAGGTGTGGTTCACTTACCGTGAGAGAAGATTAGGGGGAAGTGAAAGGTAGAGCGTCAAAGGTTCGTAATACAGGCAGGGAGTACAATCTCGGAGTAGAGAGGAGGATATCTTCCGAGGCTAGCTCAAGGGGAGATGGGGGAAGGAACCATTACTTACACGGCTTTATGTAGCACTCGAGGGGCTGGAAGGAAGACAATAGATCAACCTACAAATGGAACAATAGTCTAGCTTATGGAGAGACGGGTCCGCCGGATGGTACCTTGTACTTTGTTCCCTATTGTAAAACACTCAATTCCTTTCACCCTAATCGAGAAGGCTTTATTGTCAGCGCTGCCACCTGATCCCCTGGATGGCCACTCTATCTCCTCAGAGTTTTGTTATTGAGCATGGGCTAGAGTATCAGCCTACTCTTCCTGAATATGTATCAGAGAGGATAAGAGTGCTACACAAGGTGCAGACGAATCGCAGGTGTATCTGGCTGTAGACTGTCAGAAAATTCAAGACGGAAATCTCGGTCCGTGATTGTTACACTTGCTCCACCCGGGGTATCAATAAGACACCCCGGTTCCCCATCTGTTCAAGACCTTATACTTTCCCGTCCCCTGCATACTATGAATGGCACATGGAAAACTCAGGCATCTGAGAGAGAAATACTCATCCTCCATTGTTTTAAACGCCGGATCCCCCCCAATGCCGACAGGTATTGGTATCATGCGGCGCCGAAGCAATTTTTACCATGCTCCTTTCAGCTTGGAACCCACCATCCCATGGAAAGTCGTTTCTATCACTCATTTTGGACTAAATAATGAAAGATTACTTAACCACGGGATACCGAATGTTAATCGCGAAGATAGTAGGGAACGGACGAACTTGAACTTACCAGTCTCCCTGTTTCTGCAATGGTTCTCTGCGCAGACTGCATGCGGGAAGCTTCATAGTAATTCAAGGTGCGTACACACTACCGTATGCCACTGGTATTTTTCATACGTAAACTTTCATTATATACCCAGCCACGTCGCTACCCTCAGCTCGTTATGCACATGTGTGTTAATTCACGTATGAATCAGTTGTAAAATAACCATAACCATCACCGTATTGAGCTCTTGGTTGTATGCTCAACAGAGAGGTGGTAAAGTGTAAGTGAAGAATTCCAGCTTGCAAATGTAGCAACCATCCACTTCAAATAAAACACATTTAGCCTATTATCTGCGCCGGAAAATACCAATAGACCTACGCTGGGATCAAATATGTTTGTAGGAGTGCAGGTCCAAATGTAGTTCCATCGAATCAGATACATATTCAGGGTTTCTTGTCCCAGCCCAACCTCGGAGGGTCTCAATTGCCACTGGCTTCACCGAGCTCTGTGGCGCTTCGAAGGAGCTCGATATTCTGGCGAGAGACGACGAACTTTTGCACATCATCTCTGTTGATCTTGACTTGGTACTTCTTTACCAGTCTAGCTAGAGGTTTGCTGACTTGCCTCCGATCTCTAGCCCATGCAGATTCTAGAATAGTTATAGTGGATTCGTTCATGTCTAAGAGCCCCAGATGACGAGCAAGTTCATCGAAAGTTTGATCCTCTGTAGCTCTTGAGATATCACAGAGACTGATATGATTTCCTTGTGAAAGGAGGTATGCAAGGATGGTTGTATTGTGGGACAAGTCTGCTTGAGCGATTGCTGCCTCCATGGGGTAATTTCTCCCCGTCGGAGGTACGGTAAGGGGCGTTAATGGAGCAAGAAGTCTCACAGCTTCAATGCACCCAGCTTGAATAGAAAAGACGAGGGGAGGGAGCATTGAAAGATCAACACCCACAGAATGTGTCGGATTGGCTCCTGCATCAAGGAGCACGGCGACGATTTGGGCTACTATTGCCCCTGGTTGACAGAAACGAATGCAATGGACGAGTGGGGTAGAACCCTCCTCGTCTTGGGCATCAACGGAGGCTCCTTTGGAGAGTAAAATATGTACTATATCAATGTAACCAAGAGCTGCAGCCATATGCAATGCAGTCTCTCCCTCCAAGCCGCGAGCATCGATGTCTGACGGTGACACAGAGGGTTCAAGAAGATTTTTGACGGTATGGACGTCATTTGATTGAGCGGCTACGATGAGGGGAATATTTTCGTTGCGAATAGCAAAATATTCTGCTCCGGAGACCCNTGTGCCTCTCCATAAATCCACGCCCATAGTAGCATCATGATCTTCAATCCAAACATTGAGGAAAGGAGAGAAGGCATGGGGTGGACAGTTTTCCATATTCCTAGGATTCTTGACGTATTTCTAGGTCTCACTGGAAGGTATCCCGTCTTCAAAATGAAAGTGACGGTATGGGTGAGATCAAGGGCTAGTCCATTTGTTGATGATGCACTACTAAATCTGATATCAGAGTGAAAGGAAAACATCGAGACGGACCGTGATCAATGCATACAAATTACAATACACACTTGAGGAAGCGTGATCAGGGAGTCTCGTAGATTTAAACTTGACAAGGTCTCCAGCGAGTCTCGAGGGTGGCAGAACTCTCACGGGTTGTGTCGCTCAGTCCACTGTCTCAAAAGTTCCGAAGACCTGATTTACTTAGTCGTGGTTTTAACACGATAGAATACCACTCAATCCATCGCTCTGACGGATAGTGGTACAAGATTCTGCTGTCGCATCAATTGACCTCGACTTTGGGTGTGCATGCGGCGTGCACGATCTTATAATTGCAAAAGTGGCGACGTCTCTGCCGTTGCGCAGGGCATATCAAGTCGCCGACGTAGACTTGAAGTCTATTATATAGTCAGGGAAGGGTCAAAATTTGATGAGATGGTCGTCCGAAAGAAAGAAAGACATGCTCCAGACCATGAGTGACCTAAGTGGAACGTGTATTATGTTCAAGCTCTCGAGTGATTGGTATGCGTCCTGCTGGCCACAGAAGGTAGGCAACATAAGTCATCGTACTGAGCYTTGTCCCGACGTAGATCAGAAAGAAAATTTTCGGATAATGAGGTCGTTAATAGAGGAAAAGTGGGGACGTGAATTGCTAAATGTACAAATGACAATGAAAAAGACACAGCAGAACGTCTCAAATTATATGTACAAAGAACGGGGAAACATACGATACTAAAACGGAAAAAATAAGCCCACCTCTATCGTACAAACATCATCCTAGCATGTCATAGGACCTCAGTCCATTGAAGAGTCTTCCTGCTGGCCCAGAATCACGATCCGGGGAGGATTTTGTTGGTCACTGAGACTGCGCTTAGGGAGGGGCTTTATTGGACGGGGTATTGGCGAGGGAATAAAAGAAGTGATGATCTCTGTGTCGGACTCGTCGTCATCTGAAGAGTCGGTTTCGTCTGAGTAGCTATCTGAGGTCCCCGAGCCTGACGAAGAGGACGAAGAATCTCCCATCCCGAAGTCAGTCGACTCTTGATCTGTCCGTTTGGAACGCTCCTCGAATAGTCCAAGGCCAAGGTTCTAGAGCGGTCCCATGAGCATTGCAGACCATGGATAATCATAGGATAATGTCTCACCATCTGGATATACTGCTGCGCGTCGGGGTCAATGTGTTCAATATCTACACTCTGAGGATCAGACAGCATTTGTTCGGATAAAAGCGCGTTGGACGCCTCTAGTTGAGGAAGAAAAGCTTGTACTCGGGATAGGACTAATGCATAGAAGTAACCGTAAGTTTGGCAAGAAACCTAGTGCAAACAAGGTGTTTCATACGTTCAGTTGGAGGTTCTATTGCAAATGGTTTACTCGGAGAGAACTGAAAGTTCAATAAGCCTGGGGTTGCATCGGGAACCGTTGCGTTAGTCGTGTTCATTTTCTCCATGATAGACCCTAGAACTAACATGAGTAATGTTTTTAGACGAACTGTAGAGACGCAGACACACTGAGTCTACGCTGTCTAGCTTCATCATCCTCAATTTCGAGCCTCTCAACTTTAGCAGGGGTATCGCTCATGGTGGCTGCTTGTTATAAGGAGTGCTCAAAACGCGGGCCTTGCCAGAAGTTTAATGCTTAGTCATTCACCGCGGTCCATTGTGTCACTGTTTGACTGTCACCCGTGTCACAACGAATATGAGGAGCTACGCTCAGACAAGTATACTAAATCACACGACTCTCTCCTCAGGGCTTCAAGCTGGAACTACGACTTGGGGATGCTATTAGTATTGATATTATTGTGCTAGGTTGGTGGTGATTATAACGTGCATCGTGTTGTGCATGCGTATCTGATTGTTTTGTCCCAGTATATGATATGGTATATGCACTCATACGACAGTATAAGTACTTTGAACTTTCCCAAGAAGCTTCGAATCGCTACTGTTACGTGCAATGTTTCCTCCTTCAAAGAGACTTATATGTGGACCATTTCGAAGTACAAGTATACACTGTACAAGTACACATCATGTAAGTGAAGTTAAGTGTCCACAGAATCCGTCTATTTAATTAACTCATCTGCTGGATGGAGCACTGAGCAAACTAAGGCCAAATGGGCCGACCTCTGGTGCTTTATGATTCACTAGTTTGACTAATGCATAACTCGCGAGGCTTTTCCGTCCTCAAACTCCGAAATGTGCAACCCTTTCACCCGTTGAAGTAGCTAATTATAAAAAAGCAAGACTGTCGAACACCTGACAAAGCCTATCGCGAGGAAAGCTGTAGAACTAGGGCGACTTATGGAGGACCGGTTCCATCTTCTGGTAGCACTAACGGTGAGCTCGGTCACACTGGTTGTCCAGTCAGTCGTAAGAACTGTGCAAGTTGTTCACCATCATTTCATACGAGCCAGCTTTCTGTACTACAGCCGCGTGTATGCTTCTTCTCCGATAGCAGGTTCCCAGCTCTCAGACCCTTCCTACTTTCTCAATCCAAACGTTCTTTTCAATTTCCTACTAGGATCTGACTGGTCGTGAGCCATTCTGAATCTGTCATAGCCCATAATAGTTATCTCGTGCATTACCTAGTACCAGTATCTTGTGCGCCTTGTCAGATTCACACTTGTGATAGATCTAAATTAGCTCTAATCAACTAGCTGCCGTCATGAAAATTAGCCGGGAAGCAACCCCTCGCAGTGAAGGGCCCTGAGATTTATTGCACACGCGAAGAACCCGCTATCTGCTATGCTACGTATGTAGTAGTGGCAGTAATACAAAGAAAAAATGCAAAAAAGGGTGGGAACAATAATAAGGGTGGGCAAGATGAAGATATCACTAGCAGAACGAGGGCAGAATATAAGTGATTGTACATATATGTAAAACTGTAGCATACCTAGCAGGACGAGGGCAGAAGCTGAAGAGCCGCCCTTGTCCGCCAGGTCTATATAAGGATATGTACACAAATATGAGACATACTGAAATGCGCACAGACCCTGCGAGCACGAGCACGGGCCGCCGACTCAGCATGACGAACGCTTGAGTCAACCGTCTCACGAGGACGCGACACCTCACTTTCGACCTTAGAAGGTGGAGGTTTGGTCAGAGCTCTGTGCCAAAACCAGAGATGACGCGAGGGACTCACTTGAGCGCATCCACTTAGCCGATTTTGCTATGGCTAGTGGACACTCGCATCTCACTTACGACCTGTGCGGTGGAGATGCTGTGAGTGCGCTAGAAGGCGTTGAGTGAGCATTTTCGTACTTACACGTTGATTAGACTTGTGTAAACAAATCTTTAAACCCGACCAACCTTCGTCATCGTTTTCAATAGCCTTTTTAGGAGCGTGTGAACAGCCACACGTGACTGCTGGGCGCGACCAGCCAATTCAAACTCAGATATACCGGACTGGCTATCGAGTTTACTCATAGACAGTCGGTTCCGGACTACGCTCATCCCTGATTTCCTCATTTTCCTTTCCTACTGAAAACTCACCATTTTCTTTCCCCATCCACCATCCCTGATTATATCGCTACGCTCGGGGTTTCGGATCTCCACTCCTGTCTCAGGAGATCCCCTGTCCCTTGTGTACGGAAGTCTGACTGGTTTCCCTTCCTGCCCGCCTCAAAGGGGCGGCTTTTGGCTGATATATTAGATAGGTGAAAAATACTTTCATAAAATACTTTCATAGCAACACTACTCGAGTACAACGAGCACAAAGTTTCCCCTTCCCCTACAGAGAAGGCTAGAAAATCGCAGAAAAGCTGGGAAAATTGCAATGMSATATATGTAAAGTACAGAGAATATACTACGAGGTAAGTATGGTGCAATGATGGTGTGATTGACACGACCATGTGACCAGACACGCTAACGCGTCACCTTTCAACAAAAGAGGGGCAGCGTTATGAACGGGAAAACTCGCGCCACTTAGTCCTTCCATTTTCGGCGTCGGACCCGAGCACTGAGGGGTGAAATCCGGGAAGACGGGCGGGTTTTTACCCCCTCAAGACAGCTCTGAACTCGGATCCCAACTTCACACTTCTTCTGAGTGTGCATCAACGTCACCGTCACTTTCGGCCAAATGCAAGATATCGGGGTGCCATCGTAATGATTGCGTCATTGCCAATTGATTGCGTCTCGCAATTGAATTCAATGCGCCTGATCTCTACAGTGAGGATCTCTTGAGCTGTCTACTATCGAAAGCACCCCTATCACCAGCGCCTCTTCTACCACCTCTTCCATACCATTATCCCGCTTTAACCCTGTCAGCAGGAAAAAGCCAATGAGACTCTCTACCACACTGGAGACGGAAGGGGGGAGCAAGCAAGCAACAATGCTAGAGATCTCTTCATCTTGTGTTGTTGGAAAAGAAGAAGAAGGAGATATCGGAAAGAGCTGGGGTCTTACCGACCTGGAAGCGCAGATACCCCATGGAACGGAGGTAAGCACGCGTGATTGTTTGAATTTATATGTATGACGTCGATCTGATGCAATTATCAGACAATGTGATTTATGTGCTTATGCTTCATACTTAGTAGCTTTACTGTAGTATTCCTTATTGACCTGTGGTCTGTCAGACTTCATCGTGAACATGGCCCCCTTTCACTAACCTACACTTCTCACTTGGACGTTCATTAGCAGACCCATTATGTGCTATTGACAAAGAGACACAAACACCTATGCTAATCTGAAGCACACTTTCTTCCTTCTTCATGCACCACCCCATTTAGGCCCATTTTCGATTATTCTTTCATCGCCTGAGCCGTGAAAATTTGCCATTCTTCGTCATGCGAGACTTCGACCACACTGATGTGGAAGGTCATCCTGCCTCGGTCCGTCATCCGAGTCGTTCGCCTTGACAGTTGGTTGCTGTTTCCAACAAGCCATGCGTATATGTAGTCATTGAACGAGATTCCGAAAACTTCATTAAGGATGATTCGTAGCAAAGCGGATTTGATGATTTCGGGTCTTCTGACTTCCACTACGAGTGTTTGTAACTGCGGACAGAGAGTTTGGTTCATGTCTCGTTCGGTCTCTTCATCTTCCTCAGATGCTGGGTGCAAACCAGTCTGAGAAAAAGATATGTCCACTTCATCACCAGACCTTGTAACCCACTTTGAAAGGTCGACACACATTGATTCTGGGTGAGTTTCCGTATCTCTGATGTGTAGATAGGTCAAAGATGTGGTCAGTCCCAAGGCACTGATTATGGTGTATGCGCCACCATCTGCAAGTCCTCCATCCCACTGAAGATGTGTTATAAGATCCCAGGGTGCTTTAAAGTAGGCAGGTCCGCTAACAGAAATTTTTCTGAGTTTTGGCTGGGGGTGGTCAGACGCTACAATGTGAAAATCCTCCCCAGTATCCCCGTCTAAGGACTCTGCATTAACAATCAACTCCTTGATCTTTGGCTGCTGAATACCATCACAAGCTACTGGCTCTATTCCTTGGAAGGAACGGAGGAAAAACGGCGTGGCCAGATTCAGTGCAAGTTTCCTCCATTCTTTAGCGGAATCGTGAAGGAGCTTCGTGGCACTAGTCCTATCGAAAGGCTGGTACTCTGAAAGATAGCTTGCCACAGGTTCATCGAATGTTGCTGAAAGAGTGTCTCCGGAAGGAAATGATAGTATCAGCTCTCTGCCAATGGCTGAAACTATCTTGAAGGTAAAAATGTCAATGATACCAGAATTCTTTTCGAGTGTAGTGGCGGCGATGTGTTTGGGAGAGTGTTTCGGGCTAGCCGTTGGGTATGTAGTAGAAACCGACAGCTTCCTATATAGCGCGTAAATGACAGTCTACA
>LBLO01000614.1:0-19740 GCA_004354395.1 Chondrostereum purpureum | reverse complement strand
CTTCGCGTTACGCGTCCCCTGTGCATTTCTCCGAACGGTTTCACAAGCGATTGCGAAACTGCGGTGGACTGGCCCTGTTGTCATTGCCAGTACTTGCCATTATCTAGCCAGTGTATAGCCAGAGAATCCGATATGACCCGCCAGTCAATAATACCTGTGTCAACTGTGGCAGGTTGAGAACATAGTGGCCGTCAAGGAGTTGTACTACTAGTATCCAGGTACAAAAAGGCGGTGATGCCCATAGAAGGAAGAGTACTTAGTTGCAATGCCGGCAACGATTTCTTGCCAAATTAGGTTCATGGATTCCGACGGCTTATCCGAGCTTGTAGGAATAGTCATGTTCATCGAACGTATGCTTGCGTGTACCAATGGCAACTACGTTTTGATTGTCATAGTTCAAGACTGGATTTTGATAAGCTGACAAAGGGCCCTCACTGGCAAGTCTTGAAACTAAACCAGCGATAGTACACTATCATGAACTACTTCAATTCGTCATATAAATACAAAAGTAACTGGTCATTGGGCTTGTCGTATGCGGGATAACACGTCGTCTGAGAGANNCAGGAAAATAATAGTAATGCGATGGTCGAGAATGCTGCGAGAAAGAAGAATATGCGTGCGTGCGTGCGTATGCGTGGGAGGGTATATAAACAAAATAAAATCCTTGATGATAGCTCATCCAGGAAAGGAGAAGAAAAAGGTAGCCTAATGCCGCATTCTTCTTGTCTCTATTTGGGTTCGTCACCGCAGTGAAGCCTTGGATGTCTTGGTTTCCAACCCCAACTCCATCGGCGGCGTCGTTGCCGAAGCCGTACCGTTGCTGACACTCGCAGAGTGTATACTGACCAACACCTCCTTGCAGTACTTTAGCTTATCTACCAGTTTTTGGTTCGTCTTCATCACCACAGGATCATCACTTGGAGAAGGCTGCTTTAGCGACAGGGCCATGACTTCACTCAATGTGTATCGCGTGAGGTTGTGATCCTTGTCGATGCATGTAATAACCAGTCCGTGAGATGAAAGGATGACCTTGGTGTGGTCATAAAAGTTGAACTGAAGAGTGGATCAGGCTCGTGATACCAAGGAAGGGTAATGAAATACTGACCTGTAAAACGTCGTGGCTTAATTTGAACACGATGACGTGTTTCATCCGCAGATACTTCTGCACCCACTGCATTCCCTTCGACCGCTCCGTGTCCTCGAATGTCCATGTATGATTACCCCACAAGCGGTCCATGATGTACTTTTCGAAATGCTTCAACAAGTACACCTTTGACTTCAGATCATCCGGGTAGTTGTCAACGGTGTGGGACTTTCGAACGCACTGCAGTCCCTGCTTCCTGAACGACATGTAGTCGAAGTGCTCTTTGTCGGCACTTAAAATCAAGGTTGTGCTATCGTTGAAATGCACACCGACACTTCCGTCCGTGAGAGCATACGCCATTCCATACTTGTTGCAGTAGTCAACCCAAGAGACAATGAAAACACGTTCGATAGGAAGGGGGAGATGGGCATCCACTCTAGGATCACGGAAAAGTTGACCAGCTGCCTTCGCCTCGAAAGCCAGTGTGAGAACATGGGCCGCGGCATCAAAAGCGTTGAGCTTAGGCGCAGGGGGGGCGACAGGAACGGGGNCTGCGATGGGTACTATAAAGTTACCAGGTATAAGATAAAGTCACACCGGAATAGCGAGCCGAAACTTACCTCTAATTTTGCCGACCTTTTCCACTCGTCTTCTGTCTTCNTAACGGGAGGTTGGTTTTCGCGATCGCGAACCCTAACAGAACCGGTAGCCATATCCCTCGCTTTTCCCTTCTCTTCGGTGGTATACATATCCCCTTCCTCAGGGGCCATCTGTGCAACAATCCTGGCCTTTTGCGCTTCAAGCTCCTTCTTCCGGGTGGCATTCTCCTGCTCCCACCTTTCGTCTTTTCCATCCTCTTCAGTGATTCCCTGCAAGCCTCGTCTGGTGGGCCCTTTACCAGGTCCCAAGGGGGAAGCCTGCCGAGAAGCAGATGCTGCCTGCAACTTTCTGAACAAGGGAGACTCTCTGGCAATACCAGAAGCACCATTGTTGGTAGTAGCGGCCATCACCAAAGGCTGTCTTGCTGAGCTCAACAGCGCTGAGATGGGGGAGCCTGGTTGGACAGCTTTCTGGAACTCCTTCTCCTGTTGCGCAATGGTAGATGTGACGCTCTTCGCCGTTGCATTGCTTGCAAGGCTTGAGGYGGGCTGGTGTTGGGAGGCGGGCTTCGACGAAGTGTCCTTGGGGAGGGCAATGGAGGTAGTTTGGTCGTCATCCAGCAACGCAGCCCGTCGCACAGCGCGGTAGTTCTTCTCACTTTGCAAGCGCGAGATTCCACGAAACTCTGGTTGACTGTCGTATGCAGAGGTGGGAATGTAGGCTGNAAACGTTCCCAGCGTAAAGAAGACATGACCAATGATATCATGGAGAGTGGGTCGTAGTTGGGGGTCTTGCTCTAGGATAGACTTGACCAAATCTTTAGCGTCGTCAGAGACTTGTCGGTCGGTGGGGAATCCGTAGTCATTTGCGCGAATGCGACTGGAAGATACAAGGTCAGCCACAGACACAAAAGTACATCTGACCASAATCTCTCACTTGTAGATTTCTTTCACATCCTTGGTCTGGAATGGCGGTCTCCCGACTGCAAGGGTATACATAATGACACCAATAGACCATGTGTCAACCTCAAAACTGTGACCRTTGGCAGTATCGAACAGAACCTCCGGGGCAATGTAATTTGGGGTACCGCAGATTGTCTTCTTGCGTTCACCAGGGCTCTCAATGAGCGCTGCGAGGCCAAAGTCGCCCACCTTTACGTTCATTCGGCAGTCAAGAAAGAGATTACCGAGTTTGAGGTCACGATGGATAACTTGATGGGTGTGCATGTAATGACAGGCGCCGATGAGCTGCACCATGAAGAAGCGAGCCTCAGGTTCAGTGAACCTACGGCGACGGCGTAGCATGTCCATGAGGGAACCTGAATGGCAGAGTTCGAGGGTCATGTACACGTTTTCTTCGTCTTCGAAGCAGTCATTGAAGCCGACGATGTTGGGATGTTCGAGAGACCTATGAATCTTGATTTCGGCATAGAGCTAGAGCAATATGAGCAAATAAAGACAGGAGTACCGTTCAAACATATCTGTACCTTAGTTTTCGCTTTCTTGGTTTTCAGAGACGACTTGGTGACGACCTTGCAAGCGGACCTATAACCACGGGCATCCTGGACTTCGTACACTCGGGCGAATCCACCCTAGTCAATGGAAAATATAAGACGTTATATCAAACATATCCCGGAGCATTCGCACCTCTCCGAGGAAAGCAACTCTGTTCAGCTTGAAACGCCCGTCGTTGTCCTGTATAACCTTTGGGGGAGATGGCGGTACTGTTTTACTGTTTTGACGAGGAAGCGGTGGCTGTTTTTCCGCATTGGGGATCGCTTTGGTGGGGGTCGGATGTTGCTGGTTATTGACATTTGGCTGACGGACATTTGCGGTGAGCGGGTGACGCCGTTGTTGGTGGGTTGGTGGGAGAGGATTTGGCCGAGCGTAGGTCTGGACTGGATAGACTTGTGCAGACATCTTGAGTTTATATTCTTGCTTGTTCTTGATAATCAAAGGCCTAACGCCCGTAAAAACAACGAAAACCTGGAAAAAAGTAAGAGGACAAGAATCAAAAACCGTCGGCACTGCAACCTCGTGTTGTCCAACATGGTCATGTGATCGTGGCTGGGTCACAGCCACAGCGTTACTTAGATCTTCAAGTTTCTGTATCTTGTCTGTATCATCCTTGACGAACTTCGTACGAATTCCAACATTTACATTTCTAGGGGGCCAGTGATGTATTGTGCTTTGAACCTCAAGAAGTTTTATTCCTAGACATCTTATACAGACTAGTTTATCGAAACAGGCTGAATAGCCTACAGGTCAGTCTCTCCCTACTCCTGTGCCGCCTGGGTTATTACAGGTTTCACAACCTTCCCATCTACAAACATTACAGGACCTTGCGGTGTTTCTCCCAGTAAGTCTTTGGCATCCTGGTCCAGGTTTGGCTGATCATCATATGTCCACTCCATCTCACCTCCGTACATCTTCGGTAGGTTTTGCGGCTCGATCAGTCCACATAATGTTGGTCCTGGGTTTGCTCCTAGGACAAATATTTTTTGTCTGGTGCCTTCATCGAACCATCCCTAAAGATTGGCCACGTTACTACCATTAGTGAGAGACGACCAGGGCTTAAAAATACCTTGATCCACCCCCATACAGTGGGGAAAAACGATGGCGCATTTACGATAGCAATAACGTTGGAGGTTTCCGGGTAGTTTGCAGTCGCAAGTTTGGACGCTTCTTGTAGGTGGTTCCTCCAAGTCCACATAGAGGTCAGAGACACGCCCTTCAAGTCTACGATCGTGGTAGCTGAGGAGATGGGTGTCCCAGGCGGATTGTGTGGCAGATGAGTGCAGGCTGGCAGAATCATCCGTATCATATATTCATGCAAAACCACACTGTAATCATGGAATTGCGATGAGACCGAAAGGTGCGTGAGAATTCGAAACCCGCTTACATGCGTTGAAACCTCCGCTCGGGAGAAATACTCTCCAGGTCTTTGTAAAGCGGGTCAAGTGCGGAAAGCATGTAAACATACACTGGACGACCGTTCTATTACATACGATAATTCAGCGTTCTCAGAATGAAGAGGCTCAACAGAGGGTTACCGTGTCCCTACGTCCCGTCCATCTACCATAGAATTTTCTGGTTTCTTCAAGCTCTACAGGGTCGAAGGTGGCGTACAGGACGTCTATATTTTGGGTCTTCCTCCAGGCTTCAGTAGCACTGAATTGTTTCTGAGCTTGAACTAGATCGAAACCTCGTGCTCGTAGAAATCGTCTAACGATGAAGAGGCCTGATTAACATAATGGGATGGACCGTAGGCAATGCCTATCAACTCACACAAGAGTGACATCGTCATGAGAAGGTTTCCCGTCTACGATAGACCAAAGTTGGGCTGCAGTCAGGTTACTTTTGAACGTAGCAAGGGCTGCCTCTTCCTTGGGCGTCAATGCGACATACTCTCGAGCGGTAGGTTTGGGTTCCGTGATGGTCATGGTAGCAGATAAAGAGGTGCGGATGGCAATTGCGAAACCAATATTYAAAGTGAAATGAATGATCGGATATGACATATGGACGCCACAGTGGGCGGAAACGTCTTCCAAGCAGAACACCTAATGAACCATCTCAATTCATCCCGAGTATGAGCGCGTTACCTCTCAAAGTGTGCTTCGTAAAACTCCGCTGCAGAAGATGTGCGTCTAAGTCTTTACCGTAGCNACGAACCCATTAAGGAGTCACCGAACGCCATAAGTAGCCAACACCTGTACGGTGTATGTGCGTCTCAAAGTTGGAGAGCTGATTTTCGATATTCTTGTGTCATTCTGTCAGAGCTAGCCTCATATTCACTACTCACAGTCTCAGGTTAATATGGCCACCTCTATGAGGGTGTGATCCGACAACTCAGAACTTGGGCCCACCGGGATGGGTTCATAAATTGATTGCGGATCAGTCCCCGGATCCGATCCKWCTCCTTGTACTTACATACCACAACTTCAAGTGCACGGTCAATCCACGGGCTCAAAAACACAGCAAAACCAACAGTAATTTTCGCATGTCTAATATCTACCACAACCACAAGTATCTGGGGACTCAATAAGGGACCCATTAAATGCTACTAGTATATTACTACTCATACTTAGAGTAGAATCCCACTGATCGGGGGTTAACGCTTCCTTGATCAGTGAATTTCCCATGTGGATGTTGCCCACCATCACCAGACAAAAAGAACGGAAATTTCTCCATGCAGAGATCCACGACGGGATTCAAGAATGGAATCAACGGATTCGTCATCTATAGCAACTAGCCTTATTGTATCTTGCATTCGTAACCTCTGGATCGCATCCCCCATGTCCCCGAACAACAAAGTAAGGACTATATTGGTATGAACAGCTCTTCGAATACAACTCGCGGTCAAGATAGTTCCCAGGTAACTAGGATGGAAGCCGTTTTGCTCATTGTTAATGTTCTGGGATCCCTAAAGGCTCAAGCATGTTCCAGCCACTCGGTGCTACATCCCTTGTTCTTCCCGGAGTTACATCTCTTTGGTGTCGTCAGGGCCCTCCTCGAGGAGAGAACACACAGTTGCCCTTATTCTTTAAATCGCCTTTGTTGTTCTCTTCACCATCACGATTCTCAATTAGGATATCCTCTTGTGTAGAGTCATAGCCCCCACCGTGTGGCGATTGTACATCAATGGGCTATAAAGATCAATGGGATGTGATAAATCAGTCCTCCCTTCTTCAACCTTGCCTACTTCCAGTTTTTCTTGGATTTAGTCTGTATGCCTCTTTACGACTTGTCACAACGCCGGCCGTCCGTCCCTGCCTTTCCTTCTACGCTTTCCATCTTCCCACCACTCCCACCTGAAATAGCAAATAAAATCAGTCCTACATTTTCGCAGGCCCCTTTTCTTCCAGCTCTTTCCAAGATTCTTACGCCACGGAACTTGAATTCGCGCCCAGCNTCCTTCATCGGCACTGTTTCGTCTCGAAATCCCAAGCGCTCGTCAGCCACAAGACGAAAGAAGAGCCGTGTATCCCTCCCACCAATTTCTCGGATTCTTGACACTCCGCCTTCGGTTGTGCGATGCTTACCTGCGATTCGAAAGAAAGCGCGGAGCACACTAAGTTCAACGAATCCTCGTAAATCCCCAGCACTTCAACAACAGTGTCGGAAGATTGACCGATCGCGACCCCCCTTGGTGGCTAAATCAGAGATTCCACTAAAGCGCAAGCTAATGCCTCTCACGACGTACTCAAACTTCCCGACAAGAGTTCTCCCTCCTCTCGGTGCCCGCGCATGTAATCTCGATGGACTAGATGACA
The DNA here is from genome assembly GCA_004354395.1 of Chondrostereum purpureum. Taxonomy (NCBI): domain Eukaryota; kingdom Fungi; phylum Basidiomycota; class Agaricomycetes; order Agaricales; family Cyphellaceae; genus Chondrostereum; species Chondrostereum purpureum. The sequence continues at coordinate 12,784 of LBLO01000614.1, read as the reverse complement.
CAGATTTCAAGGTGCACGAGTTCGTACTGGTCTTGACGAATGAGTTTAACAGCCAATTTAGATCAACCAACCCGTCTTTGTTCGTCGGTTCTCAAGGCAGAAGGGAGATTGGATCACATCCTGGCTACCTGGGACTGTCATTCAGAAGGGTCGAACGGCTGGACCGGTATGTATTGTCAAGGTTTCTCCTCGTAACTGCAAATTTACTTACTGGAGTTTTTGACTAGTTGGGAATTCACTCTCGCTGGTACTTGGTCAGGAAGTCTACCACTAGTAAGGAAGAGAAATATTATTGCTTCCTTGGCGAAATTCGCGATCGTTGCGAGCCTGTGTCTAGCCTGACCGCAGCAGAGTGTTCCGCTCGAGCTCAGCAAGCTGTAAGAGTCTTTGTTCGTCCACATTTTGAGTGTATGCCCTGACCAATGACGTCTCTCTTACAGAGCCTTGTGTATGTGCGTCTAAAAACGGAGACCTTGAAAATCAAATCTCAGTGGCAAAATGTATGGATTCCCGCCATTCTGATCAAGGTATGACATCCTTTCAACGCCACTCTCCTATATCTGATACGCTGTTCTAGTACGACGAAACAAAAACTACAGGAGTATATAAAACTGAAGTCATTCACGCACTTACTGGAGAGATCTATGCACCGTCTCAAATCCTGCCCTACACTTGGGAAACAGCCACTGCGTGTAGGAACGGCGGGCATGCTGTTATGCGAGCTGTAGATGGGAAGATCGAGGGTCCCATACCCCAAGCTTCTGAACCAAGCCGGCAGGCTGCACCCCCCGTACGATGTTGACCCAATGATCGACCATAGACCATGGATCCTRAACAATAACCTAACACATTCACTACTCATGTAACATTTCACAATCACCACCACCAGTCCTCTTTTGTATTTGTACTACTTTACTTCAACGACCAAATAGTTTACAATATGTAGCCTGTAGTTTACGCAGAAGTATATGAATCATTGCAAGACAAGTCTGACATGTCCATCTCAAACAACGAAAGGATCGAAGGGGTCATTGTGGGTCTGGTCGTTCCAACCATCCACACTACAGAACTCGAGTTACCATATCCTTTTCAAAATCAAATTGTTATTCGGAAGTGCATGCTATTGACATAAATGTGTCGCGATGGTTATTCAACGTTGTCTGAGCACTGTTCCGTGCCTTACAAATCCACTCAAGCCTCCGGGGAGGGTCTTGTAGGCAGACCAATTGTACAGGTCTTTGGAGTCAGAGTAGATATACTTTCCGGAACTGTAACCATCAGCGTACCTATAAAGTTGGTCGAAAGTTGTCAGCAGATGAAGATACTAAAAGAGAGTTGAAGAGCATACAGTCGGAAAGTTCCATCAGGGAGAGTGGTCAAGCAAGCGCCCTCCGCCTGACCCCAGCCAGCAAAGTCACCCGTCTGGACGAACTGGTACGGGCCGGTCAAGGAGTCCGCGACTGCGTGCTCGACGTGCTTTTGGCCGTTTGACTCTGCCTTGGCAAACAGGTGATATTGGCCGCTACAGTACATCCGCGGAATCAGAATGGGAGAGATGCGCAAAGTGATGTCGAGAAAGACGAACTTGAAGAAGACTGGGAAGCTATCGATGTATCCCAAACCTGCGTTGGATATCCCAGACATTACAACAGGACCAGACCACGAAGTGAGGGCGTCATTGTTGGCAGTAAAAACATATGGAAGGAAGGGACCGTAGGATCCAGTGGACAACGAGACAATGATGTTGATCCTACCGGTGTTAGGATCCTTGTAAAATTCCTGAAAAATATCGTCGTGTTAGGCGTTACGGAGACCAGAGAGAAGGCTGCTTACGGGGGCCCATGTATTGCTTGGGGTAATCAAAGATGAAGAAGTCGTCACAGTGGTTACGAGAGTCCAAGTAAGTAGGTCTGCGCTTTTCTACATACACAGATGATGAGGAGGGACAAGCGAGGGATCGTGACTGAGCTACTCACAGCGATCGCGAAGTTGGTTCCGGTCCAGTCAGTTGTATCTAGGTGAGCTTAACGAGAGGGCCGGATAGCGGATAGCGGAGAGAGCCTTACAAGCGATGTAATACAAACCACTGAAACCGGAAGTCAGAATAGAGATACACGCCTGGACTATCGCTGCTTACTCGGTATGAAGGATAACACTAGGGTCTCTGATGAGNCCCGATGCTGGGGTGTAAGCGGGACCCTTCAGTAAGTTGAAATTAGTACCATCTTCAGACGTGTAGACGTAGAGGTTGGACTCCGACGCCGAAGTAAATGCGGTGAAGACGTATGGAACGTCCAGGGCTCTCTTGAACGCAGCTGGTGACATCGCTGGAGACCTAGTTTCTGCATCCCACAACGGGGCAGCTTGCGCGACCAAAAGGCCCATCGCAGCAGCGAATATGCTCAGGAGAGAAGAAAAGCGGGCCATGTCGACAGAGGTGGACGCGAACTCCCAGAAAACTTTCAACCGTTCTCTATTTAAAGCTTTCGGGATGGGTTACGGAATCACCGTCTGTTTCACCGCAGGGCTTCTCATTACTATTCGGACCGCACAAACATGCCCTTCTCAGGAATATTCATGCATAAACAGATGAATGACGGAGATCACAAGATCGACAGAGGATACGAAAATCAGAACCTAGGCCGCGTGTGCAGATTATTATAGGAACAGTCTTTCAAAATGACGGACTAGAGCTCCGTTTCAGACCCCAAGAAAAGAAGCCCTGAAGGGAACACAAGCTTGGAGTCTGCTTGGAGTGGTGGATGGACGCAAATGTGAAAGAGTCCGGCCCGTAGTGGTCACGCGCCAACTCTTCCACGACGCCGAACGGCATTGTGACTGCAGTGTGCACTTTATGGCGTGTCACTGCTTGAACTTGAGCAACAGCCACTAGCCCCACTTTNTCTAGNTCANTTTTTTGCTTGTGATCTTTGATCATGAAGAGTATCCCACGCTCAACGAAACAATAAAGCACGGGATGGAGCCCCAAAGTCCAAGCCAACCTTCGAACCGAAGTTGACTTGAAAGCGATTAGAGGACAGTGGAACACATAATGGTATCATACCAACTTCATGCCAGATTCATCGGATGGGATGTAGTAACACCCAGACGTTCTCTTCATCACCCGAACGTCTGGTAATCCAAATGTACACCATAGTTTTATTTGCCTCAAAGTACTCTGACGCCGACTCGGAGACGGATGCAATGTGGTTTTCTCCAAGGCAAATCTGTACACTCCTTCTGCCACAATTAGGATGCTCCACCAAGCCTCACAGAAATCAACTTCTAGGCACAGTTGTACTATACCCATTAGTACGTCACATTGTACTACCATTTTTGGAATGCATAGAAAGCTTGAAATCTATCATTGTCATTGAAATGCCTGATACCGCCGCAAGTTTTGTTCCTTTGAGAACCTGTGTGCTCACACAGAGTTCAAACACCTTTACGATACAGGACCGTGATGCATGTTCGAAAAGATAGCAGAGAATAGCCTAGCTATTTTGAGGACAATTAAAGCAATCATACATTCACTGCGAAAGCCATTATGTAAACTCTATCTGTGTAAAAGAAAGGTAGATAAAAGGATCGAAATTTTACCAATTCAACACTGCTGAGTCTCCCAATTTCCCTAGCGAAAGGAAACAACTACATCTCCGGTAGAGATTAGACGTAGACATGCATCCAAGCAAAGTTCCAGTAGGCTTCGGTGAAGGCAAGAGGGTTATTGTTAACAAAATCTGTCAAAGGCGAAGGATGAGGAGTCCTTCCAGACGAGATATGAGGATTTGACATACCAGCACATGTTCCTGGGCATCCTGCTTGCTGGAAGATAGCGTCTTGGCCAGCCCAATCACCACCTGAATACAGAGTCAATGGGTACTAAATCGGGACATCCTTGGGGAGGTACATACACAAAGTTACTGCAGGGAAAGATGAGAATCTTCCGGAGTAGACTGGAAGAATTGAAGACTCACAATTGATGATAATGTTATGTGGGCCAAATTTCTCTTCGAGGTCGCATGTGGCGGAGGTAGGGAAGTAGGCCGCGGGCTCCCCCTGAGTGGATTTAGTAAGGCAATATGAAGTTAGACCACACATAAAGATTGAAACTGACCCAACCATCGGTGTTGACGGTGGATGCCCCTGTGCTAACGTCCTTGGGAACATCGGAGGAATCGCGGGGCCAGAACCATACTCTGATAGCCTCATCATTTCTTTCCATCGCATACCTGAATAATCGAGATTAGGTCAAATAATTTGTCTAATCATTGCATAATCCCTACCATCCACCTCCGTTGAGGTTGAAAGACGGGCCATAGCTCTTGGGGCCCATTGTTACCTGGCAGCCCTGGTTCCAGTTCACAGCAGCATCACAGTCCTCCGATACAACGGTTCTGAAACGAAGGTTAATGATATACATTGCGAGCGAGGACCGAAGTGACCGACCCGGTCTGGGTCCTATTTGCGTCCATGGTGCAACCTGAAGAAAAGATGCAAGTAGATATTTACAATTTCAACATTGGAAACAGAAATAGAATCACCTGGACTGGTATGAAGCGTAGCTGCGTTGGTGCCTTGGTCATTAACACCCTCGACGATATCAATTTCTCCCTATTCAACAGCACAAGTTGAGACATCAGGATNAAAAGAATAGCAGGTAGAACACACCTTGAAGGGCCATGGATCGCCAAACGACCAAACGGCGGGCCATGTACTATGAACAGAAACTAAGGTTAACGAATACTTTGAGATGACTCTGATAATTACCCGCATCCTTGAGGAATGTGGCGCAGGTTAAAGCTGAGTACAGTCGATATTAGTCGACTGTCAACGATATCGGCAAGACAGAAGACGTACACCACAGCCGAGGTTTCGTATTCCTTTTTTGAAGAGAGACGGACAGAGTTTCTGCCAGGACCATCGGCATCGAGGACAGTCAAGGGGTCGGTGCGCAAAATGAATGTATCCGGAACACCAAAGACAAGTCCTTCCTCGATGGCGGTAGTTTTGTTGACGTAGTTTCTGCACAAAACGGTGAGATCGAACGGTTGAATAACAATGTAATGTACTTACACGCGACCATGAGTGGGGTCTGGGATGTCCATGAAATTGAATCCCTCAATGAACCCTTTGCCATTGAACTCGTCCTGCAAACTGTAAGAGGCGGCATGTACGCGTCCAGCCAAAAAGACAGTGGATAGAAGACTGGCAGAGGAGATGCGAAGAGAGACCATGAGGGGAAAGAAAAAAAGTGATATATGTGACTCCAAGTGCACCTACTGCTTTTATGGAATCTGCCCTGGTGACGCATTCCCGCCTTCCCGCGGAAGCTTACGACAAAGTATTTGGATTTGGTTCAGGGGACCGCGGAAAGGGATGCGGATCCCATTTACTGGACTAGAAAGATGAGCATACGAGGCTTGTCATTGTTTGTCTGCAAGTAGAANGCACGACTCGGAACACGTCCTCGAAGCCAGAACTAGGAGAGAAGACTCGGGAACAGCTGGTTAAGGCCTAACAAGAGTCAAGACTTTCAATGTCGTGGAATGCGTTGACAGATTGAACGTTCTCGCACCGCCACGGCCAAGGAAAAATATGATAATGATCGACACATCACCCATGTTTTAGCCGTGCGCCGACAAATTATAGAGACGGATAGGCGTTCAACGTTCAACGTTCAACACCAACGGCAAGGTGGCGGCAAGCATACCAACCTCTTCCAAGACTACGAATGTGAAATTATGAGAAGCCTTCGCAGTAGCGCAGAGTAGTGNCCACCCCCTGGTACCCCGAGTCCCAGCCTCGAAACCAACTCGGAACTGCGTATTGTGACAAATATGCACGTGCTTGTGATTTGACGTGTCTTCAATCCTCTTTCAAAATTCATGATTTACTGATAAACATTACATTCTTGAGGACATCTAAATCGTGTTTAAGTAAGCCAAATAGCAAGACATTCCCACTTCACGGAGTGCCTTTGCTGCGGGAGAGGTCCATGTAGATCCCCTGGGTAATCGCCCAGAGAGCTCTTCTAGATTCCCACTGAGAGAAACTCGTGTGAGGTGTTGTAAATATGGTTTGCGGAGACAACTCACGAGCGGATATATGACTACGATGTAACCGGCTACGAATGTCCAGATTATTGAGAATATCACCCACCAGGTGAATCCTGCTTTCGACCATACTTTGGGAATGACCATCATGCACGGCCTGCGAACATGTCAAGACGAGTTACGAAAATTCAGAGAAGAACAGTATCCGCCTTGACGCACATAAAGATGCAGAGCCTATACAATGATAGATTTTATCAGCAAGCCGTCTCGACGAAGAGGGTAAGCAATGAACATACAAAACAAATAGCCCAACGGTGACCCATACAGATAGCCTGAAATCCTTATACAACTCCGCGTCCGAAACATCGTTATGCACATGGATTGTATCCTCTCCTTTCTCCACATCACTTCCCTTTTCAATACTTCCTGCATCTCCTTTATCCTCTTTCACCGCAGCGACGTCAGCATGATGCCCCTCGACATCAACTACATCTTCCGGCTGGAACGCATTCAATCTCCTCGTCACTTCAAAATCGAAGTTTTCTGGCCACACATACGAGATACCACTAGCTATAAGGGCAGCCATAAAGAAACTGCCCGCATTGCCAGCTAACTGTTCATAGGATCCGCCAGTAGTTTCGACGGTGAGAGCACCACCGTATCCTGCGGCGGTACCGAGCCAGGCTGCAATACCACACACGAAGCCGATCCAGAGACCTGCGAGGCAACCCCACTTGTTGGCGTGTCTAGAGCGAAGGCAGAGACCGACTGGGACAACTCCTGCAGAAGCAAATGTGCCCGTGAATCCATCTATGTATGTTGATTAGCGTATATGTGAAACGAAAAGATACCGGACACACATAGCCATGACAAGGATATCCCAATCTCATAGAAAATGACTCCCAGCACTCCCATAAAGAGACCGAAACCAACAATACCCAAATGAGAAACCCAAAGCAGTTGCTTGTCTGTAGCGTGTGGATTGAAGTATCTCTTGTAGATATCGTATGTAATAATAGAGGAGACAGCGACTAATTCAGCAGAAGCCTTGAGTTATGATCATTATGAGTCGTAATCAAAATGAAAAGACGAGAACATACAGCAGAGGTAACAGCCAAAAATAACACCGTCAACAAAAGTGTTGCACCAGATTTGCTCATTAACGCTGTCGCAGCTGCAGGTGCGGCCAATCCCCATTGTGCAGGTGTAAGGCGCATATACGGGGAGTCGGGTGTAGCAGACAGTGCGATGATAGCAAGACCAGACGCGGTGGCAAACGCGTATGGCACAGGAAGGAAAGCAAATCCTCCGAGTATGTAGCCCTTGACAGATGTGCTGGCCTTGCTGGCTACGGCACGCTGCCAATAAGTTTGATCCATGTACACGGTTGCTGGAGAAGGGCATATAAGTTTAATAGATGCATGATACTGCAATAGTTCCGAAAACCCCTACCGAATCCAGACACCATAACAATGATACCAAATACCAAACCGTTCTCTGAGCGGAAAGTGGTATACGATCCAGCTGCATTTCCTACCACAGGATAGTTCTGTGCCGCAGACTGAAGCAAATCATAGACCTTCGATGGTGAGCCCAGGTGCTCGTTCGTAGCAAAAGTTGAGAAAGAGAATCCCAAAATGATGGCGAAGATGAGCACAGTGTGGATGTAGTCAGAGAAGAAGGCTGGAATCGCCAATGAGTCGACAAAGATAGATTTGAGCCCTAGCGAGACGTACTGGCACGTATACCACCCACGAGCGTGTACACGACGACCCCGATAGGGATAAGGAAACATGCGGCAATGGTGTTCATACCGGTGAGCGCCGTGACTGTGGTGCTTCCACCGGTTATGAGTTGGGAGGTCAAACTGGGAAGCATCTGATTCAGAAGAGGGGAAGCTCTAAGAGAAGGTTTGAACTAACATGATATCTGGAAAATCCTTAGGGTCAGTCAAAGAATCAAACTCTTCGATGCTGAAGGGTACGCACTTGTACCGAGACCGAAGAACATGAAGCTCAGATGAGCGAGGGTTCCCCAACGTGCACCAATGACTTCGAGGAACGTGTGTGCACCAGGAGCGTTGCGCTTGAGCTGGATAGCATTCTGAGCAAAGGCCATCTATCCGAGGGGGTCAGTGAGGACTAGATCGTGAGTGAGTATTACTTACGATCTGAGTTGCGCTCCCAGCCCCATACCACCACGGCCCAGAAACACCATAAGCAATGCAAACTGTTGATGACTGCGAGAAGAGCCCCATTCAACAAAAAACAACGCCTGAATTGGAGGATTTACCTGAAGCAAAGTAGCAGCCCATGTTGCAGCAGAAACAATCCCCGATGCAATTAACCCCGGCTTCAATGACCTACTAGCAGATGTATATTCCTCTGAGGATTCCGAAGCATGATGTTCTGTGTACAGGGCTGTAATCTTGCTGATAACCACCATCAAAGCTGCAAAACCAAAGCCCATCCCAAGAACGATCCCATAGCCAACGCCTTGGGAGAGGATAGGAGCAGAAGCGTCAATTTGGGTGACGGACATGGGGAAGGAGTGCTAAGAAAAACCTTTCTGTGAAAGGGTTTATATGTAGAAAGTGATCGGCGGGTGTAGACTGTCCATTTTCGGGTTGATAAGAAATCCTTATCTTGCTCTGTAAGTGCTCCTCCGCGACTGCCTCCCATCTTCCAGGGGCAAACGGCCGCGGCCGCGGCTTCAACTACATTGTAAAAGAACGACGGAAAGGTCAACTCAGAGCTGGACATAATCCATGGGCAGGTCACGAACTCGTAGTTCGTTACTTTTTGTCATGGATTTCCTTCGAACTCACAACAGAGGGGTGGTCGCACGGGTGCATTAACCAGGAAAGGTTTCTAATGATAAATAGTAGAGTGCGGTGGTTATTGACAGATGACAGCTTCAAGGAGGCCATGGTGGTGGGTCCTTGTTAGGCCGTGATAAGAAAGCTGTGCCAATGAACATTTACTCGTCTACGTCGGGTCAATATGGTGGCAGCACCAGACAAGTGCATGGACAACGAAAGGTATCATTTACATCTAATGAAAGCACAACAAAACTCTAAGGGTAAAATCTAAGCAAATAATCGAACATTGTCTTGACTAAGTGCACACCAGGTGCCACCCACTGGGCCTCACTTTCTCTAACCCAAACCCGATCCTCCTTTGGACATCTTTGATGACCTCCTTTCCTGGGATGACTCGCGCCTCCTTGGATTTATTTTCTGCGAGAACGATGAATGGTAGAACCTCTCCGTGAAGTCCATGAATAGCAACCATCTCATATCGCTGCACGTCGCAGCGGCTGAGAATGGCGTACATCGCCGCTGTGCGATATCCTTGCGCTTTTAGCGCAGTTACTCTTTCTTCAGAGTCAGGCAGCTCTTGTAGGTCTTTGAGGATGTTCTCCCCAGATTCGATGAGAAAGGAGTGAGATAATGCGAAGCCGAACACCTGGTGTCTCCACCGTTGTCCCTTCGGGACTTCTGTTGGTAGCAATGGCAATGCGTCTGAGCGACGTGCTCGTTGTGAAGTCTGGAAAATGAGCATTAGCTATACACCCTCAATCCAATCCAATAATGAAAACTTGCCAAGCCCGGCATTGTCTATGAACAAACGCTAATGAAAGCGCTCCTGTGGAGGAATGGAAGAGGCAAAGGTTGAAAACTGTATGCAGGCCTGATTGCGCGCTTTTGAAGGCAGTTCTTAGCCCGTCAAAGAAGGAAGAGAAGACTCAAGACAGCCCCATCAAGAACTACACGGGCAACTCCACGTTTCTCCCTTTGCATCTCGTAAAAAAGGACGCATGAAGCGAAATGCACCTACCATCATCATACTTACTATTCACACTACTTGTAAGATGAATTAAGCCTCGACTAGACCAGGCGCCACCTTCGGCTGCAATTTCTCCAACGAATATTAGTAGTAGCCAATCCAGATCCCCGTCTACACGTTGAATTGTGCCAGCCAATTGACCCTCAAAATTTAGCTGAGGTGTTATCCGCGAGGGCGNTCAGGGCTTTTTAGATCTCGGAATCTCACTAGGGATCGATTCGCATGATTCTGAGGGTCACTAATCGGCTATTCTGGTCCTTTCTGTTACATTTATCAACGGGTAGTTCCTTGAGTTCATTCTTCTGTGTGACTTATTCTAGGAACTTGAGATAAAAGAGCAACTCGTAGGCCGTGATTTTGGTTGGATATATTTTGGGAGATTCAAAAGCAAGTACATGCATTAGAGGTAACGACGAACAGCGATACAAGCTTTCTATGGATTTGCCTGGAACGGTAGAGCCATGTCAGTAAATGGAGTGAACTGTCAGCGACCCTTTACTCGACGCACCTCGAATAAATATACTTAGAAAGATATCAGCGGAACAATAGCCCATCTTTCCAAAGCCGAGAACGAAAAAGAATAGCAGACAACCGTGGCATGAAGAAGATAAGCGGGCGAACGTTAGTCCAATAGTAACCGCGCCCCCTTGGTATGTTAGGGTTAGATGTTACGTAATCTTCGGAGCTCAAAATTTCATCGACGCGCCGGTGACGCGTCGAAATTCTTGTTCCCCTGTAAAAATACACAAGTTTGTTKMCTGTTTTCTATAACCGTTTTTCCCGGAAAAGGCATGATTAAGTCTTATTATTGGCAATAATTGCAAGCAGATGAGAGGTCGTATATGAGAAGAGTCCTCTAAGTATGTGGTGGTGTCTGAGGAGTGTTCAAAGAATGGCAGTCTGAACATCGACGGAGGTCAAAATTATCGCATGCCGACCCTGCCGTCACAGAGTCGACGATGCTGCCGAGCCTCGTTTACAAGCTCCGATGTAAACTCCGTTTCTACACAACTTGAACGTAACCTCCCCTCTTTTCCGACGATGATCTTCCTCTGAAGTCCCTCCTAGGTCTGTACCTTCATCCTACGCCATGAACTATCTTCCAAAATCTTGAGCAAAATACTTGATATGGGAGAGACTGGTATAGAACGTGAGCTTCACTTTTTGGTGACGACCAAGTACATATCTGCTCAACGACTTTGTTTAGATGTTTTGTATTCTGCGAAAGACAAAAAATTTACATGTCCTGAGTATATTGAGAACAAATTCAATCTCATTCATCACACTCTACACTGTACTTGTCTATGCGTGTCTACACTCCAGTCAGAAGATGACTTACATGCTTGCAGATATATCAACTCGCATGCGCGTACAGTCATTTGCCACTGTTTTCTCCACAACGTGATGCTAGTATCTCGTTGGTATGGATGGTTAATCTACGATATCCTTTTGATGTGGGTCCAACTCAGGACGGAGGTATGCTCGATAATCTATCCTTAAGACCGCAGACTCTGATCCTTGTGCGCGTGTCTTACAGGATCACCCGCTCCGCTACTATCTTTGCTGTATAGTTAAAGCAAATGCGTGGTATTCTCTGCTTGCAATCACATTATCGTCTGATCTATTAACCGAACCCAAACGACGAGGACACCTCGGGCTGACATGTCCTCAAGGCCTCTCACAATCTCCAATAGACACGATGCCACACTCAAATCCATTGTCTTGAACCGTCCATTGTTCTCCAGGCGGTACGTGCGTCTTGGGAGAATATCATGTTACAGGTACGTTGCCAACCTTCAAGTCTCTATCCCGTCGATTCTTTGCAGACGATGTTATTCTTCCCGCAGCTCAACGGCCTGTTTACATCCTCCATAGTTGAGACGAGGTCGTTTTTATAGCTTATCAACAGCGTCACCACCTGTACCTGCCAACGCGTTCAACATATTTCGACGACTCGGAAGATCTGCCTCCATCATGGGAGTCCATGCACGTCATGGCATTGGCAATACTGTATCGAGGGATCACGTGTATCATTCCCCCGTCCTTTGGCACGATGACGCCAGCGCTCATGCGAGAGTGTACAGTATTCTCCTAAGAAAAACCGTCCATTAAGTTGAATGGATGCGGGCATTCCCCTATCGAATTACTTGTCTTCACTTCGCACTTCGTGGTACCATTGACTCTCCTCTGGGGAATCTGCAACATCTAGTAACCTTCTCTTCTCTCCGCTGCAGGTCCGGTAGTTTACAGCTCACAGTTAAAAGTGACGTTATCCACTTACGAAGGCTACACCCACTGCGTAGCGCGACGACCTTCCATCACGAGAGTCATCTTGCTCTTGGTGCACTCTCGGATGTTCATGTCTGGTATTACTGTTGGTGTTAGATGAACCATTTTCTTGTGGAGCCGTCGTGGGGAGAGACGAATACAGAGCCCGTAGCTCATTGTGGTGAGTGCAGATGTCTCCGATCCCTCTCGCATTTTCCATGTTGCTAATTACTCACAATCAAGTACCTTCTACCCTCGTCTTGATCTTTCTTTGACTCTCTGTAGTGACTTGCAGGATGGACTGGTCTGTTTTTAGCGAAGAGCGTGGTAAATCTATCACAGTGCTGGACGATAGAGTGATATTTCAAGGTATACGTTGACATGAGGCTGTGAATCCGTAGGCGCATACCTTCAGAATGTGTGTTTCTTTTGTAGTTTATCGCAACGTCTTTCGTAGATTTGTCTACCTCTTTGTGCAGACTGCATCTGTATTTCTTACTCGCTCAAGTTCGTACTTATTATACTCCGGAAGTCGGCGAGAGTGTTGTCGTTAGAGCGTCAATTCAAGTTCTTGTGACCTATCAATGCAATAGTAGCTGATATGTGGCGTCA
>LBLO01000613.1:0-19830 GCA_004354395.1 Chondrostereum purpureum | reverse complement strand
CATCGAAACCCCCCACACCATCTTCCCAGACTCATAACCAGTGGCTGAAGCGTCCAAGTACAACCCCCGCTCAGCAGGGAAAGAAAGCGCAAAGAGAAGATACCAACAAAACAGAACTGAAGATTGTTACGACGACACCGACTTTGAAGAACATTCAGGGATCGTTCTTCGACTCTTTCTTGTAAGATAGGGGAAGTGCATAAACATCGACCCCCCACGTGATTACGTCACGTCACGCGTCACGCGGCGAAATGGCGAAGATGCAAAAAATTATTATATTTTCAGGGATTTATGGCAGATTTAAGTAGCAGTCAGTGTTACCACAGTAGTCCATCCAGGATAGGAATCCTTCATCTTCCTTGCGTGCTCAGTTTCACCAAATTTCCCATGAAATAGGTTGCCATCCAGTGAAAACAAGCTTGGTAGCCGAACCCTAGCAAGGTCTGACACAATTATAGAAAAATTAATTTACAGTTTTTGTTATAGAACCGATGTAATGATCATCGGAACTCTATTTACGATGCTTCTTGCCAGTTTCCGGCAGGACTTTGGTGAGTAAGAGGATTGAGCACCACAAAGTGCCTCACATAATTACCAAATATGGCAATGTCCGAGATCCCCGAGCGGCGAATTTTTTTGGGTCAAATTTTCGAAATGCTGCCATTCAAATGGATATTCAATTCTGGGTTCAAATAAATTTGGTCAAGAAAATGTCATACTGCTCCCTCAAAAATCGGAATTTATTTAACTTTCAACCTAAACTGTCTTGTACAAGCTCAATACGGTCCATTCCAGGTGCTAGATTGTTTGAGCCTTGAGCCTTGTCGTCGTCTTCAGTGTCACACATGCATCACGTGGGGTKCGATGTTTATGCACTTCCCCTATCTTAGTAGATGTGGGGACCTGTGCTTGATTACTATACAATAGGCAGCATTCCCTGTATTGTCTTCTGAGGTTTCTCTGCAATACAATTGATTAGTTAACCCGGTAGCTCATTGGATATGGTCAAACAGATGTTCCCTTCCCATATTAATAACCTGGCATAGTGGCAACTTATTGATATCTTATTGATTCTCAGCTTTCCTATCGAATCGAATTAAGCGAGTGTCTAATGTAGTACGTCGTTGCCAATAGTATCAATGTTACGATGTCCACGATGGGTGCATGAGGCTGTCGTGGGATATGGAAGGAAGACTCGAGGCTCCCAGCATCCACATCTCACCTAACCTCGACCACCATGTCTAACCAGCCTTCAAGAAACTCTCGATACTATTGGGATACCATTGTATTACAGGTGAGACAGCACCCTCGGACCACTTTCCAAACTAATGGGGTATTAGGTGGAAAATGAATTGTTCAAGGTTCCCCGCTACCACTTTTTCAACAAACCGAACAGCATAATGGCTGGAATAGTGGCAACAGAGGGGAAGAACGATTCAGATTATAGCACGCCCCTCAAACTGGAGGGCGTATCTGCAGTTGAATTTGTTAGCCTTCTTGAGCTAATGTACCCATTGTAAGCTATTAATTCGTGCTAAATCCTCGTCATTCAACCATGCTCTATAGGAATGTCCCCTGTCGACAAATTAAGAAACTTAGCAAAGAAGAATGGATTTCCGTTCTGAAACTCTCGACATTATGGGACTTGCATGCCTTCCGTGCCTTTGCCATCGAGGAACTCTCTCGATGCCAATTCGACGCTTACGAGCGAGTTCTACTGGGAAGGAAGTACAGAGTCATCCCCTGGATTCGGGCTGGATATGAGAGTCTTGCTGTAGACGAAGAGGTCATATCCATCGAAGACGCCAGGAGGATTGGGCTCGAGACTGCTCTTCAGATATACCACATTCGCTGTGAATTGATGAAACGGAGGAGTAGCCCGACGCCTGTAGACCAGGCAGAATCAGGACCGCCGCGTCCGTTACAGTGGAACATTGAAGCAGCTGTTGGCGTGACTTTTGGCGATGAGTTGAAGAGTATTGATTCACACGATACCAGTGTCGGCGACCCCNTCTCTGACGTTGGACTCGCAACGAAGTTGGAGAAAGTCTTTGTCTCTCCATCCGCGATCTCTCCGTCCTCCGTACTAACAGGCCCCTCTTTTGTTTTCAATTCGGAGGAACGGTCTTCCGTTTCGCTCAAATGTGTATCTCCTGCTATAACTGATGTTTCCTTGCCTTCTTGTCAGAGTGATGTCCAATGGGAGAANGTTGACTCCCAAACAGATTCGATCCAGGGCCCAGACAAGTCCACAGTACGCACGGCGAATGTTGGTAAATGCGAGAGGTTCGTCGAGCTCAGCNATGGTGCTGGTGAAAGGTGAGGTGGACTCGGGCGGCGTCTAGGACATCACAGAGGACCCCATGAGAATGAGAAGTCAGAGTTGAGAATGAAACGTCAAAATGAAATGTCAAATGAAATGTCAAACCGAAATGCTAAACCGAGTTTTCAAACTGAGATCAAAAGTGGGAACTGAGTTCCCGGAACGGTAACCCGAATCAATTGATGTTTTCGCATATGCATATTTTTGCCCAGTCCAACCCGTTATATGTTTCGGTCATGTACCTCGGGTTATCTCTGAGCAGCAACATGCTGACGGCGTTCCTCGTTTGTTCTTCGTACACTCAACGACTACTGGCCACTGAGGAAGTCAAGAAGAATCAACACGAAATCAGGATACAATTCAAGATGTGCTATGTTCGCAGAATAGGCTCTTCCCCGCGGCAATCCTGACTGGCATAATAAAACCTGTTGACATTATCTTGACCACTGGCGAACACACTGAGGAAACCGTAGATCCCTCCCAAACCATGGCTACCCAATCGTTACCGACGATATAGTTTTCTGCCCACGAACCAGCCATTGCGGAATACTTTTTCGACTCGCCATGTCTTTACCGCGGTTATGTTCGATGAGCTCGATAGCTTGTTCTTTTCTTTTGCGCGAGTGAATCAGCATCTCGTTATCGTTCACTAAAACGATGACCGAGAAGCCTTTTGTCTCCAATCACCGAATGTATTTGATCGCCGGCAGATGAGCTCTCATATTCTGAGCCAGAGGCATCCACGGTGAACCTTCGAGACTTCGACATGTGCTTTCTTACCATGACATTCACTTGCACTCAGCCTATCGGCACGCTGCCGCTGACCTCGGGATCCACGAGAACTTTGGCCGGAGATGTATGTCCCTGAGGATGGGCATGTTATAAGAGCAGTAAGATGTCGCCCTTTCCCTCGCTCCGTAAAGGCATTTTCTACCCTACTCTCTTTTGGGTTGTCCACCGCGCCGGCGGCGCCGATAGATCTTATTCTATCCTGCAGATCTTCAATTCAGCCGTGCTTTCCGGGGTCCACCAGACCACGATTGTAGTGAGCATTAGAATCCTTCTCCCAGCAAAGCACAGCTGCTTATAATCATCGACTGCTCTTCCCATGTACTGATGGCTTCCCTTCACCTACGATCTGTTGATACCCTCCTATCATCTAGACCTCCTAGGGAACATAATGCCTTCAAGGATAAAACGAAACTTCGCAGATGATGGGGAGGATAGCGATAACAGCAGTGAACAGGGCTCTCCCCCCAAGGCAACTAGTCGCAATGGTCGACCTTCCAAACCGTAGGTTCTGCACTCCGATTCCGATTCATACCTTCGTCCAACTTGCAATGTCAGATCTGGGGCATGCGTGCATTGTAAATCTCTGAAGGTGTGTCTCTTCTTTGGGCTCAAGCGATAACCTCGCTGAGGTCTTGTGTCAAGGTTCGATGTGAATTCAGTCCCGGAGCATCAGCTTGTCAACGTTGTCAAGCCGGAAATTATCACTGTCAACCACGGACGCGCAAGAAGCGCAAAGCTGCACCGTATGTTTGAGACCTTGCTTGGATCTTTGTGCAAGTGCTCAAGTTTCAATCAGAACCCATGAAGATTTACAAGACAGGGCGCATAGTCAGGATTTCCAAATACAGAATCTTCTTGAAAAGTTTGATCAGGTGAGAGCTGAGAACAGAATGAAGGAGTGGATACGGTTGGCCAGTGATGATGCCTTTCGTATGTTTTTCGGCCATCTTTCCCTTTCCCTCGGGTAGTTGCTCATTGGGTTGACCTTATGTAGACTCCAAGAACATCGGCCACACAATGGTAGACCGGGCTCCATGCTTGACGGATGGTCCTCCGGAAATTGCTGCAGTGAGCGCGTTTGCACCAGGTACTTAGAGTCGGCTCGGTTCAAAATGTCTTCAAGCTCATTCTGATGCCTAGGTCATGGACACAGTTTGCTCACACCTCCGAGTATTGTCAAATATTGTGCACTTTATCCTGAGGATATCAATGAACTCTTCGAAATGTGCGCGCCCTGACTCTTCTCTGGATTTCGACTGACAAGTTTCTACTTTTTAGATACTTCAAACGAATAAACGTACGGATGGACCTTTCCGTAATCGTCACATACACTCACACATTCTTAGCCTTACTTTTCGCTGCTTGACCCCGATCTACACACTCCGGCGTTTTGTATATGGACGTGCCCATTTCTCTTCACGACAAGTACCCAAAAACTTCTTTGCAACGTGGATTCTTTGACTTAGGATAGTGTTATCTGTTTAGTATGCGCGACTGCCTCTCGTCACTATATTACAAGACCTGGCTTGTACGCTCTTGCCACCCAGTTCGCTCGAGACGAAGCAGGAAAGGCACTCATCGATGGNTCCAAGAGCATTGACGTGTGCCAAGCNTACATGATTTTGTCTGTGTACCCTACCCCCACGAAGAAATGGGTTGACGATCGTAGTTGGTTGTTCATGGGACTAGCTATTCGGTGGGTGTACCCAAGTTGATTGCAATGATATCAACTGAACTCTTCGGCTGGCAGAATGGCCATCGAGCTTGAACTTGACCAGCCTCCTCCAATAGCATGCGATGAGCGCGAACGGTTGAACAGAACACGCACTTGGCTCAACTGCTTCTGCGCAGACGGATCTCATGCGATCCAGCTTGGGAAGATGCCCATGCTTCGTCTGGATGACTGGATGGCCACAAACTCACAAGACTGGTATCACTCCTCCCCAATGAGCCTACCTTACGATGTACACCTATGTGCCTATGTGCAATTGCTCATTATCATGGCGAGATGGAGGAAAACCTTAGAAAACACGAGTGCAGAGGTAATTCTCAAAGAACAGTACAGTACAGTCGCTCATGCAGACTTCCCCAGGCATCGGATCGCATTGAAAACTTATGTCTATCTACGGCGCAGAATCTAAGTGACGAGTTGAAATTATGGGTTGGTCGTTACAATGAAGAATTGACGTACAAACGTTTGTATTCTTCAAGTTGTACCCCTGTTATTTTCGATATAAATTGACATCTCATCTAGCCCTTCTCGTATGTGCATATCGAGGAAATACTACTCAGATGTGAGGGCTCTACAGATATCCAAAATTCTTGTGTTGACTGTGAAGCATAGGATCACCGCGTATTTGCGTCTTGTAGTTCTAACCGCCGCCTTCCAACACGATGCAAAGACAGCAAGACTATCAAGGCATTCCGGGGTCTTCCAGCAATCGGTGGAAGCAGCGAAGACAGTCATTCAGATAACGATTGAACGGTTGTACCCTACGGGTCACTTGCGTAATGCAATGGCGGCCAACTTCATATACGTCTCATTTGCAGGTGCATTTTTGGTAAATGTTCGTAATCGCCAATTATACATCGGTTTTTTCTCCATTTGACCAAACCTAATAGTTGTTGCGGCCATGTTTTCTGCCTCTGTTAGGAGAGGACGACCAAGCAGAAATTGTGTCGGAAGTTCGAAAGCTCATAGATGTCCTTGGCTCCAAGGAGGTAGCTTTGGATGGAAGGCATACACCGGCGTTGTACTCGAGATTTCTGGCCTCACTGCTAGCCAAACACAATGCTGTCCCTCTACCTGCTCAATCCAGCTCTCCGACGTCCGACACCAAGTTCTTTCCTCAGTACGGGGATAATCGTCAACAAACTCCCCCAGATCTTTTCTCATGGCCAGATATTAGACACCCGTCGACATCTCACACCTCGAGTTCATTCTATAACAGTTCTGGTGTGGACATGGACTTCAGCCTGAATAATTTTGGTAAGCAGCTATTCAAATCATTTGAGGGGAGATACAGGACTGAAAGATGTTAGTTCGATCGGTAACCCAAGAAGCGCACCCTCAGGTATACTCTGCGGCGAACAACTGGGAGGACATCTGGGAAGCAAAGGGACCATCATCCAACTGGCCAGGGGCGTCTTTCCAAGGGAGTTGGAGATAGCGCCGCTGTTTTTTTGGATACATTTTTGTTGATCTTTCTCCGATCTGTTTCGACAAATAGGCTTAGTGATTGTATAATAAACAAACTACATGTACCATGTACTTAGGAAGGACTTGTATTATGTTACTTGGGATCAACTTGGGATAGATGTGGCACGCAAGACTCGGGTTGACTTACGTCAGTGGTCAAAATTCTGACCGCACTTACCCTGTTCGTCTCGTCTTGCCAATGGAGGCTTCGTCAAAGGTCGCAAAGAATGCGACTGAAGAAATTAAGTTGGTATAATCCCTCCATTAATTGCTAGAGTGTGCATTAAGTTGGGCTATAACCCCGTTCAGATTGGCCTATCACGCTATCTTTTCCTCTGGCGTCTCGCTCTCCCGACTGAAGGATTCGGTTTTGGCTGATCGCTTGTTGCACCCATCGTTCAAACAGGACAGCATAGACCTCAATGGAAGGAGTATTGCCTGGAAGGTGACTGCCAGACTCAATAACAATATTGAGTTTATCTTCATGATGGTTGAATCAAGTTATTCCTACTGCCTGCTGAACCGTTGAAGGCCGAAGTAGATCCTTCCATTATCCTCGGTTTTCTGCGAAAATCTAGACAAGACTTTAACGAAGGTCTCTTGGAGAAGATGAAGGCCCCAGATGGAAGTTATGAAGACGGATTCACGCTTCCTGGCTCGGTAACTTCACCCAGACGCGCTACACACATCCAAACCAACTTGGAAACCAACAATCCGCTGAGTTTAGATGCAGATGTAAGGATCATTCAAAAGGACGCTGTGGGCTCTAATCAACTGTCAACAGAATCCTTGGACTCAATGGTTTGCATCTATGGACCTTCGCAAGACAATCCTGCAGGACGTGGAGCGAACGTATGTGCCAGACATCCCGGGAATTGTTGGATCCTCATTAACGCCCTGAAAGCTTCCCAGAGATAGAATTCTTCAGGATTCCTGAAGTCCAATCCCAGTTGACAAACATATTGTTCCTCTATTGCACGTCCCATGCTTCTATCGGGTATAGACAAGGTGGGCACGTCCATTTGCTTTGTGTCGTGCTCCAGAAATGACGATTTCCTTGTACTTCTAGGCATGCATGAACTTCTCGCACCATTGTATTATGCCGTCGAGCGTGATTCCCTTCCCTCCGACAGCTCCAGTTCCGATGACGCCGTGATGCAGGAAATCTGTTCTCGTACCTGGGTCGCTGCCGACGCCTGGGCACTATTTGACGCCGTTATGCAGGGTGTCTCTCGATGGTATGAATGGCAGGAACCTAGCGAAGCAGATCAGATCAGCAATTCTTCTCTGCCCCAGCATGTCCGTCTTAATCAAAATGGCCAGGCCACCTTGAAGCCATATGTTTCACCCATCGTCCAAGCGTGTAATCACATTCAGTCGAAACTCCTAAGAACCACAGATCCTGTTCTGTGGAATCATTTGCAAGGGACAGGCATTGAGCCTCAGATTTATGGAATGTAAGTGGGTTACGAATGAACCATTAGTTCGGCTCGCTCAACGATCTTCCCAGTCGATGGCTTAGATTATTATTCACCCGAGAATTCTCACTTCCTGATGCCATGAAGCTCTGGGATGGCCTTTTCGCGTCAGATCCTACGTTTGAGCTCGCACCCTGGGTTTGTGTAGCAATGTTGATTCGAATTCGCAACGAACGTGAAGTGCCCTACTTTCCTTGACTTGGAGCTTGAGTATTAACTTCTTCAACAGTCATACCCGCAGACTACAGTGCCCAACTCACCTCACTCTTGCGCTATCCAACACCGCCCAGCACCACTGAGCCGCCTCACCATACTAGTCTTCTCATAAGACAGGCCATTGCCTTACAGATGTCGCCTACCGCAGCAACAGGTGCATCTATCATGATAGAGAACCGCAATCTGTTAGGAATCCCCTTGGACGTCCCAGAGCCACCACCTGTTCCTCGACAGAGGGTACCACAGAGTCAACGGGAACGGCCCCCATCATCAGGCGACGAACAGGATCAGATTCAGACCCACGACACTCGCGGCAAGGTAGTGCTCAATCGCAAATGGGCCTGCCGGAAATGTTTGCTCGAGGTTTGATTGAACGGGGGGAAAGTTTAGGTATCAACAAAACTTTGATGAATGCCGTGTCTGAGTTCAAAGTGAGTGAGCTCTAATCTGTTTGAGATAGAACACGAGCTGATATTCAATAGCGCAATATTCCAGATATATCTTCCCTTGCGCAGGTCCGATCACCTCCGCCTACCGCAGCGTTTCCTATGAAGGATGAAAGGCCCATAGAAGATCGCCCACCTTGGGAGCCCAAAAGTCGGATGCAAATCGAGAAGGAGATGGCAGAGCTTCAAGCCCGAAATCATAAACTGGGGGATTCCCTTGCTTGGATTGTGGATACCCTTTTGCAGGACGAAAGTGAAACGAAAGATGTTCAGCGTCGTCAACGACAGAAACGAGCTGCCCTCGAGTCTCTGGCGTACGTTAGAGATGTACTTTTGACTGGGTCAACCGCTATCGAGGAGGAAAGACTGGTCAGTGAAGAAGAGGCAAAGCAGAGAAGGAAAAATGCGTTGGAGAAGCGGAAACCTCTAACTGTGACAGCACCTTCTGCTCCAGGCCCATTGCCTGTTGCAGATTCGCAAACAAGCATTACGAGGTCGTCATCAGGGCATCCTCACTCCCCGCCGAAGATCCCGACGAAAGCTGTCCCTTTCAATCCTTTACCAGCACCTGTTGCAACACCTTCGCCATCCCCAGCTCAGCGTGCCCCATGGTCATATACGCCCTTTGGCAGTTCTTCGCTTCCCTCAGCAATGTTACCAAGACCTCCTCCCCCAACATCGACAAGCTTCCGGCGGTCTCCAGATCCTGTTTTGAAGGAATTTCCCCAGGCAAAACCCCCTCCGTTGCAGAAGTCACAAGCACCTAATGACCCATTGGGTGTCTCTTAAATTATTCACTAGTTCCTTAATCAACAATGGTAGAACAGAGCTTTTGTATGTATGTAACAGCTTTTACAACAGTACTATATGATATCATGAATCACCTCTGCTCGGATGAACCAGTTCATGGAGGAGTGAGAGGCATATCGAGCGCCATCTGGCGGAAACGTTGCTCAGGGAAGTATCTTGCTCTCACTGATCTACCGCCAAAATAACGTCCATCCAGCTCGCGAACCGTCTTCCATGCCCCCACTGGCCCTGCGAAAACGACAAAGATACGGACAGCATCCGTCGAGTTGGAGGTAGGGGGGTCCACTAGGTGAACAACCACACGCTCCACTGTGCCATTCTTTGAACATTCGTCTCCTGAGAGTCTAAGGATGAGCACAATGTTTATTCATGTTGAAAGGGTCGTACCAATTTCATCCCTGAGATCGTCATCATCCACGTCCTCAACACCCACCATGTTAGTGAGAACGACTACTCGACTCGGTTCACCAAAGCGAGCTTTGTCGGCGGAGTCCACATCGTTGTTGTTTACAATTCGTCCCATAGATGGGCCTGGAGCAGCTTTCCCCTTGGATCCCTTAACCTGTTCCATGGTCAGGGCGTTAACAATGCCTGAGCCGTCTACACCCAAACCCTGCCCCTCCTTGTGGCCCCACTTTGCCATTAAACGTGCTGCAAATCCAGCGGGATCAGGTCTGATTAGTAGTTCATTAGACAAACATATGAGAAGAGGTGCGAAAATATAAAACTGACCTCTTTTCTTCTGGTTCAGGTGCCGGCGAAGAAGCTTCGGGGGCATTCCCTGCAAGTGCACTCAACCTTGCCGCGATAGCAGCAGCCTTCAGCTTCGCTTCTGAGGCATCTGGAAGGGCGCCGGGACCCCCAGGAGGAGGAGGAGGAGCAGGAGGAGGAGCGAATGGATTGAATGCCAACGGCGGAGGGGATGGTTGACGAGGAAAGATTGTTGGAGGCAACGCTTGAACATGAGCTTCTTCTCCCTCCACAGGCTGTTCCATTGGCGGGGGTAGTGAGGATTCTGCTACTTCATCTGGCAATTGAGCGTCCGGTGCATTGACACGCACGGACAAAGCGAGGCGACGTTGATAGGCTTCGTCCCCTGTCAGATTAACGTCTACCGTGACGGATTGAGCGTTCGAGCGGGGAGAGCGTCGTTCATCGTCTGCTCTTGACCAATGATCAAAAGACTCGTCATACCGTCCTAACCAATGCACAAACTCAGTCCAAGTTTTTACAGAGAAGTGGGTCCCGCAAAACTCACCGGCCTTTCGAGGTCGTTCATCATCAGAAGGGGTTCCCTCACTATCAGAATAGTCACTATAACGACTTCTCTTCCTATCTTCCCTAAGTCGTCTCTCCCGACGTTCAATGCGGTCCTTCTGCTTCCAAACCTTATACTCATTATAGTCGTTTGGTCTCAGGACGTCGTAAGGTTCCGTCGGATCCCATACATTCACCATAGGAGCATTCCTATTCTGATATCGGGGTGAGCCACATGCCAGAGCCCAAATGAAGATTCGAAAGACGTACCTTTTTTCCTTTTCCCTTGCCCTTATTTCCACCTTTCCTCTGGTTGCCGGACCTGAATCCATTGACATCTTCATCAAGGACCATTGACGGTGGCTTGAGCTTCTTTCCCCATCCCTGGATCTGTGCTCCTGAATCCTGTTGCTCTTGAGCCGGTGCAGCTTCGGTTACTTTTTGGATCAACTCCGGGGGTGCGAACACCACAGCTGTAGACGATAGCGACGCCGTGGAAGTGACCGATGCTCCGACAGGCAGCCTAGCTATAACTGGAACTTTGCTTTTCTGCGTTGGGTTTCTTCGAATCGGGGCAAAAGCCAATGCGGCAGACCATCCGCCTCCTTTTGAATTTGCAGCAGAATGGACGCAGAAGAGCAATTAAGGAGGGAATAGAGAAAATGGAACATGATTTTTTATTAATAAACGCGTCATACAACTGTGAAAGTGGTAGTAGATGGGAGTACCGGTTGAGGGCTTGCCTCCTGCCGCGGAGGCCTCTTCGACAACGGGGTTTTCTGGTTCTACTGCCTTGGGTTTGGGAGCAACTATGGGAGTAGGTGCTGAAGGTTTCGAAGGAGCAGAGGTATTGTCGTTATTGTTGTTGTTGTTGAAGGCAGATCCAGAAGAGAACTGGATGCCGCCATACAGACCACCAGCTCTGCTCGACATGATGAGAGAAGAAAGTAAGTAGCGATGTGACCGGTGACCGTCACATACACCGAGCGCCACGCCACAATATAGTTAGCTCTAAATTAAAATTTCAAAAGAAAGGAGGATTGGTGATACACGTAGTAGTAGTAGTACAGATCTTGAATCCATGAATGTTCATTTATTTCCCAATACCTTATCCTTCACGCTGCTCGCAGTCTCGAAGGCCTTGTCCACAGGCCCGGGACCTTTCTCTTTGGGAGCACTGGCGTTTGCCCAACCATCATCTTGAAGGGATTCATGAGTGTTTTTCTAATTCCCCTCGATGCAAAAAGCCCCACAAACCTTTGTTCGAATTCTCGTTTAAGGGATCAATGTTGGCAGTCTCGATAATGCCAGGGTGCCCTTCAACGACGCCCGCTGTTTCTTTGAAGTTGCGTGCGGCTTGTTGATGACCCAGGAAGTTGGGACCAGCACCAGCTCCAAAGTCTTCAGAAGTCGGATCGGTGACCTGAGCAGCAGAAAGACTGTAAGGCAGGTAAAGGCAATGGAATAGCCAATAATCACGTAGTTAGCGTCCAGTGGGCTGCTGTTGTTGTTCGAAGCAGTGGGGTTGGCAACACCTGGATGGACGTCGGCACCTAGATATTAGGAGCTAAGCAATGGATGCATCGTATCCTGTAGATAGAAAGATACTAACCTTGAATGCGCATCGACATATCATTGAGAGACATGGTAAAGTGTTCCTAGACGTTGATCAGTGAAGAGGAATTTGTGGTAGAATCGAAACATGCAGAGAAAATCTCCTTATATCCTATCCAAGCTCTAGATATTACATCCTCACCGACGTCAGAAATACAGTGTCTATCGTCAGGGTGCCACAGCGTGGAGCACTAGAACCCGGTTGGGAAGTCATGTTGGTGTGTACTTATGACCATAGGATACAGGAGAAAGATAAGCAATGAATGAGATTGTGAGGCATGCTACGTCAATCGAGGTCTCTCCGAAGCACTAAAGACATGACTAAAATACTTTTCCTTGACGGTCCGGCTCACGACATGAACCGCAAAATCTCCTGCATCGACCATTGCCCATCCGTTGTGCATACGCTTTTTCGAGTTGGGAGGTAAGAGAAGGGGCGGGTCGTTGGTAAGAAGCTTTAATGTAAATCTCATTAAGATGCTTTTACTTCAAGATATATATATGGATGCGGACTTACCGATTTGCGCACGGCGCGAACAACAGATTCTACGGTTCCCTTTCCTTCAGTGCCGTCTTTCACCTTGAGCTAGTGTAAGCAAGCACAGGTTGGTATAGAAGAAGCAGAATAAGTACCTGTGCGAATAACAACCAACTCCATAAGCCCCCCGGAACATCATACGCAGATTCCCCAGCATAGGTGCCGCCTCTTTTCCGTCGCGTCCCTCTGGCAAGCTGTGGGCGTAGCTGCGGTCCTGGGTCAGATGGCTGAACAGGCCGCGTTATTAAAAGAGTGGAAGTATCTAAGAACGGCGAGTGTTCGAGTTGCTTGTGCAGGTCTCTCAGCGGCTGCGGTGCATCAGAAGGAATTGGCGGAGCATTCGACTGAAAAGAGTTCTGTGTTCTCGGGGTATTGTCGTCTTCCTCCAAAAACCAAGGCGCATTGGTCTGGGAGGCAAAAGAGCGACACRGCTGAACGCGCAAACAGGCAGAGAATCGAGTGCGAGTGAGCTGCAACATGATCGCTGTTTTGGGCAAGAAGAACTTCCAATTTGTGGCGCAGTTGGGGGAATCACATGCACTAATACCAAAGCAAAAAAGGCAAGAATGCGGCGGAGTTGGAAAGCGCGACCATCCATCTTGACCTCTGCTCAGCATGGGAATCCGGGCTATTGTAGTTGTCTGTGCAACCAGCTTTCTTCTAGGCAAGTCTAGTCTTGCAAGGAATGGTTTCTTAACTAATATCATCATCCTCAGGCTCACTCTTCACGAACTGGATCGCCGACTCTGTGACACTATGGAAGCAGCCAGTTGTGGATGAAAACCTTTGGGCCGCTGCCCTCTATTACTCCACCCTCGCAGGAATGCCTCAAAGACTTCTCCTCGTGCTATCTGCAATAGTCACTTTAGGAGGGTCTACTATTTTCTGGAGTCTCCGAGACGGCGAGGCCGGAAATCTTATGTTTGACGGAGGAAGCATCTGTGAGTCCACATGTACCCTTGTCCTCGCTATTTTGACTCGAGAAAAGTTCTCTTCGGAACGACCGTGGCTGTATATCTATACGCTGTCATACCTAGTGCGTCCACTCTCATGGCTCATGCACCTCGTCCACGCTCACTCACCAGCTCTCTCAGGTCTACAAAAGAACTTCACGTCTTTCCCCACGACATTTTCACCACAAGGACTATTCCCCTCCGACCTCCGCGTGCCAATTCTCAGTCTTGCTTCCAGCAATCTCATTTGCAGCGTCACTCTAACTGGAGTTCTTGCCCTCCAAGCAGCACGGTACTGGGCGCAATGGGAAGACGCTGAAGCGGATCGGGAAGCAGACCTAAAATATCCTGCAACAGTAGGAGATACGACCGACGGAGAGCGAACGGACGGTTGATTATTTGTTCACACAAAATACCTGTAATTTCCACGCATGACCACATATATCGCATAAATTAACGACGGACCAGCTTTGAACGTTGCATATGTTCTTATTGAATACTGAGGATTCTCAGCTGTCTGTAACGAGGGGGCGAATCTATTCTATTAGTATCAGTGATTACTACGGCTCGGGCATGGGTCTATAGGTGTGTATGTACTCTACGTATATACTCAAAACATTGGTAAGGTTTATGGACTCTCATCATCCTTAACGATATCCTCCTTCCTCGGCTTCGAGTTCTTGATCTCCTTTCCTTGACCAATAATCGACTGAGCCTCTCCATCCAAGACAATACCTGCGCCGAGAACATATTAGCTGTCAACGTGGGAGAGAGCAAAAGTATAGAATATTCACCCAATCCCTCCTCTCGAACTAGCCCAAGGACATGCTCCAATTCGACAAATCCATCTTGGTCGACGTCCAATTTTTGAATCACCGCATGTCCAACCTCGTCATCAGGCTTGTGCTTAATCACAGTGAGGGCTTTCTCTAGATCTTGTACACTGATTCTCCCTTGTGGGTCTGCGGAGATGAGCTGTAGAGAACTTCCAACGCGGCTATCGTATTCTTGTAACTGCGAGTCGATTTTGGTGATCATGCTTCGGATACGTTTTGTCAGTGCACCGGAGGGTGATTTAGGATCCTAAGTGGTGACGAGATGTATGCATTAGAAAGAGAGAGATAGAGATAGCAAAGAAGCATACCTCTTCAGCTTGTAGATTTTCTTCCATGAGAGCACGAAGTTCGTCACGTTCTTGCAACACGCTCGATTTGGCGGACAGAATCGACAAGGCCTCGGCGAGCTCCTTAAGTTGTTCAGACGTCATACGGTGCTCATCCTCCAGTTTCTCGGGCATCAGCTAATTACACATAGCTATGTGAGACAAGTTACAGATGGAAAAAAACGGCACTCACTTCGGAATCAGGCAAGAGCGACTGGGCAGTCTGGGCTTCCAGTTGCTCAGCTTCACGCTTCGCACGTCTGGCATCCTCCTCCTTTTGTTCCTGTTCCTCTTCATCCTCAATGAGCTCCTCCTGTTGTTGTAAGACCTCGAGTTTTTGCTTGTAACTCGCTTGCTCGGAGTCCACTTCGAGTTCGGCTTCGTTCAACTGCATCCAAGTTATCAGTCACCAGGTCAAGTGAGTTATTTCAAAGTAGGGAAACGCACCAAGTTATCAGGCAATCCACTGAGCACGCTTTCCAAGCTCTTGATAACCGTAGTCTTTCCATCCTCATCCTGACCAGGTGCTCTATCGAAATAGAACGCCCGCCCGAGAACCAAAAGCACCCCCGAAACCCTGTTATGCAAATGCAATTCAATCCAGTTAGTCAGCTCCTCTCTTAATCGCGCTGGAGAGGCTCCRGTAGTACGAATACCACGACTCTGACAAGCAGCTTGCAATTCCGAAGTGGAGAGCTCGTCTACGCCTTCAGCGTCGATGAGCTGGTCGTCGCGACGGAGGTGTAGGAGGCGACTGCGAATTTGGCCACGGAGGAAGTTGTCAGTACCGAATGCGTTCAGACCCATGTAACGACACATGGACACGAGTTGCGGGCGGGAGAGATTGTCTAGGGTGAGGTCGTCGTCGAAGAGTTTGGCTACATTGATGACATCTTGCGATGAGGGGGATTCGCCTGTGGACCGGACCTACACAAGGTGATTCTGACGTCAGGCTTGAGTATGTAGAGAATGAGCAGACTACGGACCTTGCGGAAGAATTCTTTGAACGCGTCACTTCCAACTATGTGGGCGTTGGCTTTGAGAGGTGATTCACGAAGGGTCTCTTGCAAGAATTTGGCCATCTCGAGTCTGACACGAAGGAGTTTCCGTTGTTTTTCCTCCTGTATAACCTATTAGCTCAAGTAATAAGATACACGATGTACATACAGCAGCAAATTTGTCCTCGAAAGTGGAGGGCAACATATTAGGGAAAAGCTTGAGTGCAACTGGTAGGAGAAGTTCCATGAAGGGGACAATGATGAAGACGGCGAAGGGAACCAGGCGGAGAAGATCTTGGGTAGTACGTTTCAACTGGTATACGACTTAGTACTATCACGGTACACGTAGGGAAGAACTTACTTGTCTACGTTCACGTCGCGTCAAGGCATCTCCGTGAAGAATCTTCCACTGCAGCCTCGACGAGATACGGACTTCAGATACCAAGAGTTTTGTTCCGTGCCAATAGTGGTTAGCCTCGTGCTTGACCTTTTTCCAGGCCCTAGTCGTCCATGGCACAAGAGGTTTAGAGTCTTTAGTAGCGGGTGGTGAAGCTTTAGGCTCGGAAGAAGACGGTGGTGTCGACTTGGTGCTCTCGAATCTATAGCCGGCAGTCACAGACGTTGGCTGTTGAAGGTGGATGAGAGGGATGTAGCGGGGTGAGGAAGAAATGAGGGACTGGCGGAGGAGACGGCTAGAGGAACGAGCGAGGACAGCCGACGACGAAGGTCGCGGAATCCATAGCGACATATGGAACGGACAGTAGAGGTTGRCAGACTTTCCTATGCGCTCGCTGTATAAATTAGATGGTCACTTTATAAAGAGAGAAGGAAGAGAAAAGAGGCTAAGGAAGCGGGTAGGCCGGAACGAAAGGGATGCCGAAGAGGTACGCATGTTTGTGGCTGTTACTTTTCTCCGATGTCTTTCTCCAACGATCCGTCGAATACCGCGTACAAGAAAGCAGAAAAGTTGCATCGCAAGTCCCAGAGAAATCGCAATCCAGATGTGGAAAAGGACTGGACTCCTTTTAGAGCAGCAGAGAAGCGGTTCAAGGCCCGCTTTCCACCGCCCGGCCTGTCCAATGTCCTTGATCTCGCCACACTCGACCCCAATCGGGCAGAGGAAATCAGAGACGGCCATTGGCATGGGAGACCTAATGCAGTTCAGGTGAAGGAAATAACCCTCAAAGACCACAATGGGAGTATAGCATACGCGATTCCTAGTGTGCCGGGTACGATAACCAGTTATATATAGTCTTTACTTGATCTTGACTCCCACTAGGCCTCGTTCTACTTCCTGCATTCCTATCTCACAATACTCAAATGCACTTTCTCAAATGGTCCCTTAAGCACCAAGCCAAGGCTCCCAATCCTATCAATCTAGATACACACTATATTATTCCCCAGGACGGATTATGGAACACATATTTGCACGATCCATCCAAAACTATCCCCCGCGCGCCTTAGAATCATCTGATCTCACATCTCCTCCCCAACACTAGATACACAACATCCAATAATAATATATATGTACGCGTATAATAAAAATGAGAAACCACTTCAAACAACTCCTACACAGCACGCAGATCAAGAAAATGAAACGAGTAATAAGGAGCGTGGTAGTGGATCAAAGTCCATGGCAAATAAGTGAGAGTAAAGAAAAGAAAGAAATGTTTTAAGCAAGACGCGAGCAGCATCGCGAGAATGGCAGCAATGGGGTTGGTGGATACACGGAGGGGGAGCGGGTGAAAGTGTAGATCGTAATCGGAGAGGGGTGAGTCCACAGATAGGTAGGTAAGTAATACAAGCCATAGGTGGGGTGTGCGGAGGCAAGGCGCGAACGTGATGGGTAACAAAACGACGGAAACATAGGCCTGAAGATGGTGAAAACGAGCGGCGGTGGCGGTGAAGCAGAACAAATTGGAGGCCAAAAATGCCACGGGTATATAGGCGTTGAGTTGGCGTCGTCGAGTGGCGTAGAGATCTAGTACATGCTGCCGTAAGTACCAGGGCGTATCATACCTCCAAAGTCATGTCTATGCTGTTGCTGCTGAGCGTACAATCGCTTGTCCTCGACACTGACCATGCTAGGTACGTTGACGGGCTGGCTAGCACCAGCGTGGCCGTAATAACCCTGTTGGGGGTTCTCGAAAGCCATACCGGCGGGGCTAGCAATCATCGGGGCGGCGGTAGCATATCCCTTCTGGACAGACAAGGGGTAAGAGGGTTGAGCCGGGTGCTCAAAAGGAGGGGGAGAATTATAAGGAGACGAAGACAAAAGGGGGCGGGTGCAGGAGCGTCGTAGGCCGTCATGAAGCCGCCCTCTTCATCATCTTCCTCCACAACGCCGCCAGCTGGAACGACGACCTCGAGCTCGCCGGAGAGGACGTTGGGCCTGAAAAATAGGACGACAAGTCAGTGGGGTTCCTGACCGAAAGAAAGAACTTAGTACCTCCCATCCGAGTGAATATTCCATCACGGGACCTTGGTTGACCACGACCGTAGCCAAGGGCCGAGAGGAGGGTGGATGCCGTCGGTCGAGATAAGCTGGGTGGTGGTGGTAATGGCCATCGCCGCCGTCATTACAGAGCTCCATGATACTGAGGCGTCGACTCTGGGGGCGTGGATGGGATCCGTACTCATCGTCGTCCTCTGGTGCTTGTCGTTTGGCTGGGATGAGCGGCTGGGTGAGTCTAGGTAGGGGGGATGAAAAGTTACCTGGTGGGCGGAAAGAAAACGGACTGGCGGTTGGCGAAATAGAGGTAGGCGTGGCCAACGTCTTCGTACAACGACCGCTGCTGCTGTTCGNAGGGGGCTGAACCTTTATTTGCGGCAGCCATGGTCGCGTAAAGCGAGATAAGGTCGCGTATCATCTGTTCATTTTGCTCTTGCTTATCCGAGTGAACAGTCTGGGCATGCTGACGGAGATTGTCAAGACGAAAAAATTGCTTTCTGCAGTGGCAAGTGAACGGTCGCTTGCCCGTCTGTTTTCTATAAAGGAAAAGGGGACGTTTTAAAAGTGAATGAGCTTGAAGTGTGTTCATACGTACCTGATGTGTCTCGCAAGATATTCACCTCTGCTGAAGACCATCCTGCATTCTCCGTAGCCTCGACACTGGAACGTTTTTGCGGGAGCAGGACGATATCTCTTGTCGATACCACTGCTGGCATTATTCAGAGCCATATTTGAGCCGCCGACAGCTGCTGCCATAGGATCTGGTGACTGGGACATTCGACTCCGCTCTCGCGGCAGATGGAGAGCTGTGAGTTGATTAGCTTGGGAAGATTTGTCACACTTCCGTGACGAAAGTGTGATCTCACTGTGACTACTCATTAGACTTTTCCCCTTGTGGCCAGGCGACGATCAGTGGGAACTTTAGCGTCGGAGTTCCAATCCCACAGGTGTTGGCTGGCTCCATGTCATGTGATTGTTATTGAACTTGAACCTGACCTTTATCTTCCGTGATGGCTGCTCATCCTGCTGCAAACTATATGTATGCTATACCAAGCCTTGTGCAGGATGTTCCCAATCTCCCTCCCCTCGGTGATCTGGATGTCAATCGCAAAATTTACGCGGACACCCCTATCAACGTCGATGACCTGAAACACGCAAAACTCGTGGTGGAGAAGTTGAAGCACCAGCTCAGTAAGCAAGAAATCTCACCTTCGTTGGTAATCTCACATGTTGATTGAATTGACCTCGTACAGAGGCACCAGCTAACCCTGGAGTCGATGAAGATATGGTATGCAGYGCAGAGCTCAGACTTCGGGCTATYGAARGTGCCCGTACGTTACTCCTGCTTTTATGTTTTCCCTGTTTTTGAAAATAGTTCTAGATTCGGCAGCCAAATATGCTCCCGCTCTAGAGCAAGGCATGGCCAACATTATCCAACGCCTGGAGNCGATGGACCAACGCCAGCAAGAAGCTTGGGGCGTATCAATGAAAAATTAGGGGATCTTGGCCAACGCTTAGATACTTTGGAGGTTGAAGCCAAACTTACCAACGCCCTAGCCCTCAACCACCAGGCTGTGGGCCGCAATCTGCAA
>LBLO01000612.1:0-19847 GCA_004354395.1 Chondrostereum purpureum | reverse complement strand
CCCCCAAATGGATCGACCGAGAATGCACACGAAAGTGACCTTAATTAGGAGGTCCCTATCCTAATGTGTACACAAGTGCAGCAAATTGGAGCTGACAGAAACGGCGAAAAAGTGCTATTTTGGATCGGACCTATCACCGCATATGCCTGGGTCCTCTCAGAACTACTGTATGGAAGCACTGCCACCGTGACCATCTACTCATTTGTCAGCATTTGTCGCGTTGTCCGAGTCGCTTCATTCTATCCTTGCTCCATAAAACATATTTGTTCAACTGCTATGGCGCGTCTATAGCCTTCGCATCTTCCTCACTGGAATTCAATCGTGGGACTTATTGTATCCCTTGACTTTAACCCAGGAAGGCTGATGAAGAACCTGACATGAGCGTTTACTGTGCACGGCTTCGAAAATGCGCGTCAAGATAACCAAAGGACCGCGAAGGATATAACTTTGGGCGTTTACCTATCATCTAGTTATGGGCTCTAAATCAATTCGATACACGTGTGCACTGTGTGAGTAAATTGGTCAAATCTATCTCTTTTTTTCTACGATTCTTTCTGCTGTTTTCCTATTATAAGGCTTCCATGCATTCAAAGGCTATCTTCCATGGCGATTATGCTCTCCCGAGGCATACAGAGAAAACACTAAGCCCTCGTCATCTGTTCGAGAACAAGGCTTATGCCGAGTCATCTGAACAGCTCTTATCGGAGTCATAATCTATATAAGAATAAGCAGATGGCCTCCTGAGTCCTTCATCCTTACCCTTTGATATGGAAATCTTCATTGCCAATGTAGACTTTCTAGCGTCTCGTCACGACGTAGTGAGAGAGTTAGCCCTTGTGCTGCATCAACCGCACTATAGCCCTTCTATGCCTATTAACTTCCACGTCCGCCTTTTCAAGGCTAGGCAGTCGGGGAGGCAGCACAAGGGATGCGGTACTCTCACCGTCCCGACGAGAGACATTGGAGAAAGGTTTCTTGCAGAGTTTGGGAGGAATGGTCCCCGAACTATTTCCGTGCGGAGACGCAGAATGGCATTCAGTCAAAGTAATAACAACAGTGTTTCGAACGATATTATCGAAAGCCTTTCCTCTCCCTATTTGGACCCGGATATAGCAGAGCGCAGGGAACGAGTAATGACCACCTTGCAGAATACATCCGTCTTGATTCAAAAGGTCGAGTTTGGGTGGGAGTGTCGAGATCATGTATTCTCCACTGAATGGGGCTTCGCTTCTAGCGACTCCCCGATCCACCTATCATTTGRATATGATGAAAGACGTATACGAATCACGATCCCCCATCCCACCCCTCGTTCAGTCGATTTGCCAGATGCACTCTTCGCACTGGCGCTGGATGGTCCCCCCMAGAGTAACATTATCGTTCACCATTCCCAGGTGTCGTATGTATGCACTAATCAGTACTCTCCAACCGAGTCTGTCATCTATTTTACTCTGATGACCCCACCCTCGTTTGAGCAGCCGATTCAATCAGCTCTCGTACACTCTGATTCCAAGCAGAAATCCATCAGGAAACTCTCCGCCCTGCCATTCACAGACTCTTATGGTCGCCCTCACTCCGATATAGCACAGTATACATCCCTCTCCATTCGACTCATTTGTCAATCTCATGAACAACTTGCACGTTTTCGCAAGCTTGCCAAGCAGGCGTCTTTCAATGTTTCTATCTCAGATGACCGCTATCCTGTTGAACGGCGAGGCCTTTTCTCTGCCAATGTTCTCTCCGCCTTCTCTAATTGGGTGAGGAGTTTGCCCTTCCATGCCGCCTTCCAGGTCGAAGGTCTTGTTCGCAAACTCTCTGTTGATCCACGAGAAATGTTGGAGCTTAGAGAGGATGTCGAACAACTGTGCCGAGATGCTAGAGAGAAGGGATCCTATGAATCTGACTACATCGCCGTCGTCATACGCGACTTTAACCTGGCAGCATCACGTTTATGGTGGCGCCNACATGGGCACAGAAAGACACTGAGAGACGCTTTCCTTGAATGCAAGAGGAACCAAGATCGGAGCTTTGATGCTCTGACCTATCGAACAGATGAGGGTGTCTTTAGATGCCTCCATGTTATTGTCAGCCCCACTACCATTTCCTATGAAGGCCCTTTGCCTGAGAGGTCGAACAGGGTCATACGATCGTACAGGGCGAGAAACCACCGGAATTTCCTCCGTGTCAGTTTTGCAGATGAAGGGAAATTGAGGATGCAATACAACAAAGATATCAATTCGGAAGACTTCATTCGTGGCCGACTCCAACCTATCCTCTTCAATGGATTGACAATAGCAGGGAGAAGGTTTCACTTTCTTGCATACTCACAGTCAGCTCTGAAAGAACACACTGTCTGGTTCATGCGTCCCTTCCATGAAAATGGAAGAGTGGTTGATGTGCAGAGTGTGATTGCAGGAATAGGAACCTTTTCGGACCTCTCTTTCGATCGGAGGCTGATGTATTGCCCTGCCAGATATGCTGCGCGAATCAGCCAGGGATTTACGACGACCGATCCCACGACGACCGAGGTGGAAAATATCCGTCTGGATTTGGAGGACATTAAGAGCACGGATCCGAGAACTGGAACCGTATGGACCCATACAGACGGTGTTGGTACCATGTCCCCGGGATTAGCGAAGAGTGTACACACAGAGAGACAAGTGACGAGGAGGGGCCGTAGAAGACACCTGGAAGACTACCCACGAGCATTGCAGATTCGGTTCCTGGGCTCGAAGGGTATGCTCAGTGTTGATTATACACTGCCAGGGAAAACCGTTTGTCTTCGACCGTCCATGATCAAGTTCAGTGGAGCAGACTCCACCACGATTGAGATCGCCAAAGTGTTTGATCGACCCGGGAGGTCTGTATAAATTTGTTAGTCTTCTATGTACTGCGCTCACACTTTTCATGCGACTATTAGGTTCTACCTCAATCGACCCCTAATTATGATCCTGGAGGGGCTCGGGGTCCCCTTCAGATCATTCCAGAAACACCAACGTATAGCTGTTATGGATGCCCAACGTTCCCGCGAGTCCTTTGACCGTCTAGCAAACTTCTTCGAAATGCATGGTTTAGGAAGCTCCTTCCGGATCCCTTCCGTCTTCACCAGATTAGCGAGACTAGGAGCGGAGCCGCCCACAGATGATTTCGTATTTGACCGCATCTGCGAATTCGCAATCAATCATGTTATGAGGTTGATAAAGCACAAGGGTGAATATAACTTTACATGTTNAAAAATCACTTTCATAAGCTCAACTTTTTCCCGTAGCACGAATTCCTGTTCCAGGAGCGTATAACCTCGTCGGAGTGGCGGATATTCATCATGAGCTAGGACAACGGGAAGTGTTTGTATGCATAAAGGAGTTTGATGGGACAAGGAGCACGACCAAATATCTGGAAGGCCAGGTTCTARTTTCGCGCTCTCCAGTAATTCATCCTGGAGATGTGCAGATCGCAACAGCCATTGGACGACCTCCACCGGGGTCAGCGCTAGCTATTGAACCTTTGCCCAATACGATTGTGTTCTCCACGGCAGGTATGGTTATTCCCTTGAATCACGTTCATGATGTTTACCCGTTGGTTTTTCAGATGCCCGCCCGCTCACGACGTGTCTAGGGGGAGGGGATCTTGACGGAGATGAATATAACGTGATCCCACTCGAAACTCTTCCCGAATTTTCACCTGTATACACTTATGAACCAAGTGAATATGAACCAGCGGTCAGGAAGGAAGTGGCTAACCCATGCACTCTGCGTGATGTCGCCACATTTGTTATGGATTACATTATCAGCGATGTAAGCACTTCTCCTCTGAACTTGCTACAAAGCTGATCCATCTTGCAAGGTCTTGGGATACGTATCCATCCAATGGCGTATCATCGCAGACCAGTCCGACAATTTCGTTTTTGACCCAGATTGCCTTCTCCTTGCGGACCTACATTCTAAAGCAGTCGATTACCCTAAATCCGGCACCCCCGTCCCCATCAAAGACATTCCCAAACGTAAAGGGACTCTCATACCGGACTGGCATGCCCCCGAAACGATGACCTCGTTGGACCCAGAGCGGTACTATCCCAGCAAACGGGCCATCGGGAAACTGTTCAGAGAGATCGATCTCACAGAGGCGACTGAGGCGAGGGCATTAGCACAGGAGGAGAGCCGTCAGTTTTTCAGGGAGAGAGGAACGATTGATGATGATATTGAGGAACTCGCGAATGTTCTCGAGGATTTCGGTATGGGCGTCGGGCACAGAGACGATGATGACCCAACATCTATTGCAAGTCTTGTCGATGTGCATGTTCGGCGGTACCTTGACGAAGGTGAAGAGGGTTCTGTTGAGACAAACGATATCACAGAAGTGTTTCTGAAGTATCGGTCGGAGTTGCAGGCAATTTGCAGCACACATACACTGTCGCATAGTCGGAACGCAATGTTGACGGAAGAAGAAGCCATCGTGGGGACGATCGTGGCTAATACGTCGCAACCTCGGAAGAGGCAAGACATGGTCGCGAAGATGAGAGATCAGACAGACATGCTCGTGAAGAGCGTACGGGAGAATCTAGCTGGGGGAAGGGATATGGGCCCTGAAGGGAGTTTGGAGAGGGCTTATTTTGCATGGAAGTTGGCACTGTATGCAACAAGAGCTCGAGCATTTGGGGCACAAAGTTTTGGATGGGTCGCCCTCGGCAGTGTCTTTGAGGCGATAAAGGATATTGAACAAGCACAAGAGGAAGAGATGAGACTACAGGGAAGGAGATGGAATTATGTCGGCCGTTGATCTATATATGAACCATTGATACCGTTTTCGCTGTGTTTCCAGTTCCAATGAGTAGACCGTAGCTAATAACTAATGCCAAAGCTTATATTGTAAACTACCGCAATGTTGAGCCTTCAGTAACCTGCGAATTATAATGGCCGCCTGGCGAAATGGCATCGCGTCTGACTACGACCCTCGTTGCCATCAGGAGATTGCAGGTTCGACCCCTGCGGTGGTCATAATGTACATTTTGCTGACCTTTCTATTTTTATTTACTTCAGAATCCGGCATTCTTTTACTTTTTTGGATGTTGACCGCACGCACGCCCTACCAAATCAAATCAATTTCTTAGGCATA
The DNA here is from genome assembly GCA_004354395.1 of Chondrostereum purpureum. Taxonomy (NCBI): domain Eukaryota; kingdom Fungi; phylum Basidiomycota; class Agaricomycetes; order Agaricales; family Cyphellaceae; genus Chondrostereum; species Chondrostereum purpureum. Next base: position 14,738 of record LBLO01000612.1, on the reverse strand, counting down.
AAAGCCACCGATATACTTTGACTCTTCGCCTATCATCAATTTTACGACGAGTCACCGGTTCATAGCCGACGGAGATACAGACGTTGAAGCGCAGTGGGGCGTTGGTTTATCTTTGAAGCGTTTAGGCGCCGCAATGTAAATACTTCATTTCGTGTGAGCGATGTTTCGTTCCCCGTCTCTTTGGCACCACCTCCACGACAGAAGGTACTACTCATCTTGACTTTGCAAATCTCGAGAAGTGGAAAGAGACGATCAAGACGTAAGGATATTAATTCCCGCCACATCTCGTGCACTCGGGATTCAGGGGCCGCTTGCTTACGGAAAAGGAATAAACTAGATACCGAATTTCCAAGGGAAGAGTTACCGCCGTTCACATTCCTTTTACCCCCCCACGACCCCGCCGCTGTTTCTTCTCTCTCTTTGCCGTTTTATTGGCTCATTTGCTTATTGCACTTGCTTCCTTTTTCTCCRAGTTTTTTNCCTGCATTTGATTGCTTGGCCGACGTTCACTTTGTTCTGAAATTGCCCCATTCCTATGATGGAGNCTTATGTCCAACTCACGAATACGTCGACGAAGGAGGAAATAACCGCAACACTACAAACTATTGTAGATGCGCCGCCATTTACGTTCCAGAAGCAGCAACGAACGGACCTGATCTCCCTGATCCTGAAGGATCTCAAGCCTTCAACGACCAACAAGCCYCGTTTGACCCCGAAAGGTCATTATCATTAATACAACTTGGCTTCTAACTTTCCAACTAATAGCTCTATATAGCACTCGATCCCTCTCTAGCTTTACTTGCTGTCAAGACATTAGGAAAGGTTCCCACTGGCTCAGAGATTCTTGCGAGCACCACAAGTCTAGGCAGTCTGCTCGGATTGGCTGTGGCTTATGCTAAGGATGGCGACTCGGATGCTAGCAACGAGGCTTTACGGTGTATAGCGAATACACTTCTGCTACACGAAACTGCACGCACTAGTTTTGTTGGGAAGGAAGTGAGGGGTGTCGAGGGTTGTGTTCACATGCTCGATGTGAGTCTCTCCTTCTCTTGTTCTATGTTTGAGCACATTCTCTTTTGGCTCGAATCAAAACAACCTGCCACTACTGCTTATATCTTGGATCAATCCTTGACATTTTCTCTGTGCTACCTAATGTCTCAGCCTTGTAGCTAATGCGGTATTCCCCTCTAATTCCTCCGTCGGACCTTGGTTCACCTGCGTGCACATCTTACGACCACCTCGCAACGACCACCATGCGGGCTGTTGGTTGACTGCGGTATTGACCCATCCTCCGATCACGCATCTCTTGTTCAATGTATCCTCCNTTGCCACAGCCCCGGCGGCATTCTGTTGGAGCGATGTTTGACAGCAATGAACGGAGCATCCAGCGTTTGACACCATCCGCGCATTGGTTCATGTGCTTCGGCCGTCTACTCTAAAACGGACCGGTCACTTCTCCTTTCTACATTTCAAGTGCATCGAGCTGTTGCTGACTTGACGCAATTTCCAGAAATCTACAACCCCGCCTCAAATCTTTATCCTCTCTAGGATACTGTTCCTATGCACCTTGACACCCAACTCGCTAATCGTCTCCCTGGTGGAGGACAAACGTACGCACATCGTCGACATCATCGGCTCCAAACTCGATATGTGTATGATGGGCATCCACAACGGGACGAAGCAAAGCAAAGAGGCTATGACTGATTTGCTGAAGTTCACCTTCAACCTTCTGTTGCATTATCCCAAGGTCAGTCACTTTGCATTTTTGATAGAGTTGTGCTTACACCAGTCCGTACAGGTCACTGAGAGCGAGCTTGTATCACCCTTGGTACCTACTGATGGACAAAAGGTCATGGGCGACTATTGGTCCACCAAGCTAGACGGGTCAGTTCTCCATTCAGCTCCAGTGAGACCGTTTCCTGACCTCTCTCTCTTCAGACTCCTACCTCCTTTATTACGAGTTTTCAATGCTCTACCCCCAACATTCCCCTCACCATTGACCAGTCCCCTAACGCACGTAATACACTCACTAATAACGATCCCCGTCACAATACCTTCTCTCAAACCCGTTTGGCTTGCATTGACAGCCACACCCGCCGGTTCTGGTTCTTCCCATTCCTCACCTACCCCCTCTCGTACTCCCTCACCTAAATACTCTCCCTCGAGCTCCCCAAAAGATAGCCCGCCGTCATCTCCCCAACCGAAGCCGTCCACGATAGACCGCATTATCAGTGCGGGTCGTAGGCTCTCACGGTCTCCTTCTCCAAATCCACCGCAAGCCCCGAACTGGGATATCCTCCAGCGGACGTTTGATCTAATGGAGATCTCCTTCATGCATTACCTTCCGGGCAACATCGAGCCTGATGATATCAGCGTCCGACAACGAGCCAAGAAAGAAAACGACTCGACTCTCGACGATATCCTGTCCCCTCTCGTTGTCCTGATGACCCGTATCGCCCCGTTGAACGTCGCTCGCGCCAGGGAAATGCTCATCCCGTCCACTATGGACCGCAGTGCGGAGGCCGGGACGTTGGAGAGTCGGGCTGACATACTTGGACGGTGTCTACGGCTTCTTTCCTGCGTCTATCACCCCAGGATGAAGGACGCTGTCGGGGAGTTGCTTTTTGTTCTATGCGATTCCAATCCCTCCCTCCTTGCTGCAATGGTGGGATATGGTAACGTTGCTGGCTTCCTCTTCAACAAAGGAATCCTGTCTGCACCCCCACCTCCGTCTTCATCCTCTGGCGCTGATGCGTCAATTCCAAGTGACCTGAATCCCATCACCGGCACGAAGGAGGATAAGGGCAAGCAAAGGAATAGTGCAATGGACGAAATGACCGAGGAAGAAAAGGAACAAGAGATGGAGAAACTCTTCGTGCTCTTCGACCGGCTAGAGAGGAACGGAGCCATCCCAAAAGAACAGAATCCAATGAGAAAGATTATCGAGAAGGGGATGAGCGGAGGAGGTTGAGCCTTCCCACCGCTTTCTTTTCCCCCAGAGGACGAAAACGCACGACGACGACGTTCACAAAAATATTGGTTTCCCGCCTGTTCTCAATCTCACCAGTTACTACTGTGACCCGACTAATGTTCACCACCCTCCTCTCTTTCTTCTTCCCCTCCCTTTCTTGTATGCATATATATATGGCCAACCAATAAACGACCCATGTCCAACTTTCCTCTACATACCATATACATAGTCTCCTCTTTCCCCCATTGCTCGTTGTATTACATTTAAATAGTTAGATACCACCCCCCGTCTGCCTACTGACCGCATTTTGCCTTTCTTCCTGACCAACTCACTTGAGAAACAGCTTGATTGCTTTTTTCTTCTATTCACTCTTCTACCTTTTGGCATAGTAGTAGCGTAGCGTATTGAGCATTTGTTTTATTATTTGTTTTTAATTGTAATAATTTTGGACTGTCTGTGTAGCTGTCAATGTCTGATGACTTTACTTAAATTGCGAAGACTTGTAGCGGGCTTCATCGTTTATACAATCTAGTCCTGATAAGCAAGGTGACCACCAATGAGGTCGTGTGAACGCACAACAAGGTGTGGCCTACGCTTCCCTATTTGAAGCAGTCCGAGAGTGCCTAGAATAATTTGGATGATTGACAAGAAAGAATCGAACAATGTAAGTGTGGCGTTTATGAGCATCCCACGGTAGTGGCTGTGCCTCAGCTTTCGGTTGAACTGCAACTTCCACCACGAAAGGTGCAGTTTCTTACCGAGATCTTGGGCAAACATGAGCTACCACTATTCGGCCATGTATGTGAACTGCAGATAGTGCTCATGCTGCTTATTTATTGACTGACTGCCTTACAGCCCGCCTGCATCATCCCCTCCCCCATCTTATCGCACTGTACGTATCAATGGAGGAGGTCTGCAACCCCCGCTAGAACAGACTGTTCAAAATGTCTCTCCTGGATCTCAGAGCCAATATGGCTCCACTCAGGCTGCAGCCTATCAGGCTAATTCCAGAACTCCCCTCGTTGCAAATCCACCCAACTATAACTCCGTGGCTGGCGGTCACCCTGATGATACTGGGATGGCCAGAAGGCAACCGATTTTTCTTTTCTATGTTTTCTATGGGCTTTGTTCCTTTATTGCCATGCTGCACATATATGATTATCTGAAGGCCCAGCCTCTGACTTCGGTCTGGGAAAATATCACTGCCAGTGAGACATGTTACGATGTCGGTGCACGCCAGTACACGGCTAGACTATCTGAAGTCCCCCGTGGATGGAACTGGTATAAGGCTTGTTACTCGACTCCTCTTCATGTCCACGGGAGGGCCTTGGAGCCTATTTCGTGCACCTATGACAAAGATAAAGACATTGTTCTTGGGACTTGGATCGCCAGACATGGAGAGAGCGGATGCATCCCTCTTTGGTCTCACTCCCAACCTCAGGAATGTCATGCATACAACAACCGAGAGTACGTCGGAAGGTTAGACGTGGTCACTCCAGGAATAGACGCTCTCTCTGCTTGTCAGAAAACTCCCATTGTCATACACGATCAATCTAGACTTGCAGATATATGCGAATTGGAGGAGGGTGTGATATCATCCGTTGTTGGACACTTCTTTGTCGAAGGACAGGAGCCTGGATGTACGCCTATCTGGATCAACGTCAAATCCCCAGAGTATTGCGATGGCTGGAAGTTAAGGATATACACAGGGAAGTTGGAAGGTCTCGCCCCAGAGCTCAATGGGATGGACGTCTGTCCTTATGTCCCCCACTATTTCGAGAACAGCGGGGTATGGCGGTGGCCTTCCCGCTGTGAAGAAGCATGGGATGGTAAGATTTATGGACATTGGAAAGTATATGCTGCAGAATGTGGATCTCTCCTAAAGGGTGCAGACAATAAGGTACCTGTCGTTGCCAGTATAGTCACTCATTTCGCTGATACCTTTTCCTCAGAGCCGCTTCCGGGTGCGTTATTTTTAATACATTCTCAATGTGTTGCATAATTTCACCTGTCTTGCAGATCGAAGCAACTCTGAACGGCATCGACGAAGGATGAACCTGGCTCATAATGTTTAGGCCAAGGTGGGCAAGGCTCCCTGCTCATTACAGAGGCATATGTGTTAATGTTCCATTATCAAGGTACTGTGGCACCTCGTTTTGGTGGGGAATCAATATTCCTACTTACCCGTCATAAAGCCTAAGTAGCGTCTCAATGAATATGTTCTGTGAAGGTTTTGTTTTCTTGTTTTCTCGCATTTTTGTAGTCTGTTTTTCTTGTTGTAATGAATTCCATGATACATATGAATTCCTTTGTCTGGTTCCGTGCTCCCAGCTAGTTGCAGGCATTTAAATTAGAATAATMCATGGGCGCTTATGACCATGCCTACGACGGTGGCTGTGCTCCAGCCTTCGGTTGAACTGCAACTTTCACCACGAAAAGTTGGCGAAAGTTGCAATCTCTGACCGAGAGCATTTGTAGACATGGTGTCTAGCTCATCATACACGTATGCGACATTTTGACAGACTCAGTAATATACTCACATCTCAGCGTTTGCTTCCAGTGGCCCTGCACCGTCGTGTCAAAGTATAGATGAAGGGACCGAAAACAACCCAAAACCTTGCACGGTTTCTCCTCACGCTCAGTCTGAAGCCCAACCCACTATGCCACTTCTTGCAGACTTGGGTTTACCCAGCTATATGACCGTTCCACCTCTGAGGCAAACGAAGACGGCTCGTCGCTGCATCAATGGACTGTCTCCAAAGAATATCCTGACTGCTCTTCGCATTCTGTCATGCATTGCTGCTCTTGTTTTTCTCCCCATTTTCGCGGTGAATCAGATCTCTGGTCTAGTCCATTCTCCTCCCCTCACGTCATTCTGGGGGAACATCACCGCGAGTAATGTTTGCTACGACTTTGGCGCACGAGAATATTCAGCCATTCTTTCCGAAATTCCAAGAGGATGGGACTGGCAGAGCGCTTGTCATTTGACGCCATTCCACGCACACGGAAAGAGGTTGGCAGAACCTAGTGCTTGCGAATACCATAAACATGATGGAATCGTAGTTGGGAAATGGATTGTTGACTATGAGGAAAGTGAATGCCTCGCAGTGTGGTCCAAGCCACAGCCCAGTTTGTGCCAGTCTTTCAAGGCACGAGACTACACTGCACGGATGAACATTGTTCCTCCTGGGATAGACAGGCTGCACGCCTGTCGCAAGACTCCGGCCTTGATACATGGGACTATGCAGGAACCTATGTTCTGCGAGTACCGTGAAGATGAAAAGGTTATGATGGGCACATGGCTGGTTGACGATGGTGAAAGCCAGTGCACCCCAAAGTGGTCTTCACCCCAGCCAGGTCATTGTAGTGCATATAAAACACGCGAGTATACTGCAACGATGGACCAAATTCCTCCTGGGCTCGATGCTTTGTCCTCCTGTCGTAAAACCCCGATTCGTATCCATGATGATATTGCGATGCTCCCAACTTCTTGTGATATAATCCGGGATACCGTTCTCGGGCACTGGTCTGTGGATTCTCATGACTCAGAATGTTCTCCCACCTGGAACAATGTTCGGACTGACCGGTGTCATTCATGGAAGTTAAAGATATTCACAGGAGAGTTACAGGGCCTGCCTTCTGAACTTAACGGGTTGAAGGTCTGCCCTCATGTCCCCCACTTTTTCGAGAAGAGTCAAGTATGGAAAAGTCCTGACTTTTGTGAAGAACAAAACGGGAGAATCGTTGGGCACTGGAGGGTCGATTTCGGTGTCCCAGAGTGCGTCACATTCTTGAATGAAATTGAGGACAAAGTGCGTATCGTTCACCCTGACAAGTGACAAAAACGACTTGCTCATCTAGCAGCATTTGCAGGGATGCTCTCAAAGCCACCTTCGCGTGAGCGTTTCAAATTTCATTCGTCCATGACATTCAAGCTGACCCTCGACATGTTTGTTAGCGTATTGAAGCTGTTGTGAAAGGGGTCACTAACGGCCAAGATTGGTACACTTTGTGTGAGCCTTTCTTTCCCGTGCTCTCGTCGAACTCTCAGGCTATTTGAACTGATGTGACCGTAGGTACAACTACACCCCTTGCGTGGCGCGGACAAAGCTACCTTCCAATTCAGTGCGAGATGCAACAGGTGCGTCGCGCTCTACCACCTCCATGAACCTACTCTGACTAGAACATCTCCAGAGGTTATTCACGGACTATCCTGTGGCCATCTACGAGATATCTGATGAGAAATGCCCTTGACATTGTCTTGATTGCCTTGACACTAAAATTTGACATCTTGCTTTCCTCATTATTTTTGCTATCCCGCTGTGGTCATTTTCTTTTCATTCCGACTTCTTTCTAGCTCTATCGTTACATGCATGTAATTCAGCCACGATTCAAAAGATCTTCTGATGCTACATATGTATATTGAAAAAACGGTTTCATGGCCCCCAAGCTCCATACTGATTTGAATGCTATCGTCATTCARAGAAGTTCTTCCCGAGGCGACGGTCTGTAATCTCTATTCAACTTGTGCTCCGTCGCTTAGAAATAATCTTCCCGAGGCGACCGTCTTTGATCTCTATTCGACTTTCACCCCGTGAGGAGCGAGGNCTCATCGACGACGACACTCAAGAGATGYCAAGAGTATAAAATCAGACAGTCCTTCCTTCGTGACTTCAGCTTGACTGCAACCCAACCGCCTCCTCATTAAAATCTGAACAAGTGTGTATGCTTCCCAGTTGTACATGTACCTCGCTCAGATATTAGTGTGTTCAGTGAAATATCTGTTCGCCTTCGTTTGTGCCGCTTTGGCAGTCGTCTCAAAAGGAGCACAAGTACAGTTTTTCGTTGAGAAGAGCTGCAACGGCGCATCCCCAGAAACTTACCGAGGAAACTGTAACTTTTGTGCTGACCCCCCTGGAGGCAAGCCGCTCTTGATATGTACTACGATTGAGGTCCTAACGTGTTTGCTATTAGACTGGGGTGCAGTTCTATTCTCGGATGTTGGCGGCGGCTACCGCGTCACCGTTCACAACCAGGATGGCTGCACATCTGGCTCACATGTAGGTCAAGGATTCGGAAATGGCTGCTGGCTGCAAGGCAGTACCAAAATTCGTTCCGCTTGGGTTGCGTGTCCAGGACAGAGGTCAGCGTTTTATTGGATCGGCAGCAAGTCGTTCGCTGATCATCTCGCAGGGAGCCCAACAATGAAACTGTTCGTATTCAATTTGGCGAGGATGGGAAGATTAGAGAAATCGAGCCCCTACTTGTAGACGACGCTGAGTGAGCAAGTCCGGAAGGGAGATTCCACATGAAAGAACATAAARTCAAAGCTTTGTATGCTACCTTGTATGGAGTCGAAAGKCGAAAGAACCACGATGTGCATTTCCTATGGTTGATTACAGTGAAGCTGCTATTACCGGTCTGTGAATGTGGGTAAACTCCCTTTAATTCTCCCGTGATTATTGCCGTTAAGCCTATTCAGAGCGACGTCTACCCATACTTGTCAACAGCAGAAATGTTATAGAAGTAAAAAGACCATACATATTACTAGTCATAGTGCAGTCCAGAAGCATCAGTGTCCGCCTCTACGTTCGAATAAGACATAATAACTCGAATAATCTCGGAAAGATACACACCAATCAGGATTCTTTGGTTGCAGTCCTTCGGCCACACTGCGTGTTATAAACCTTCCAACACATCCCAGAATTATGCCTGTAATGACTGCACATCCAGCAAGAACATATATCGGATACAGAACGTCCACGAGATAGAGTAGGAATCCTGCAGGCATGCGAAAGCAGAGATCAAAGGTGACTTCTGCAAAGACTATGATAGGTGCGAGCAAATAAAGAACGAGACGTGTAGGAAAGAGCTGCCATAGTGTATTTACGGAAGCGGAGAGTAAGGAAAGACCTTTGAAGGCATAGGGAACAAGCTGCGCGATGGGTATAGGCGCTGTAGTGGGAGTCGACTCCATAGTCGGGGTGGCAGTGCGACGTAATTACCCCGGTTTCTGGCTCTTAAGCCGGCTCAACGGCCGGATTGAAATATCATCGAATTTGAAAGGCCAATTTCCCAGTGTTGTTGGTTAAGGGTTAATTAAGGGTGATTTTTATAGTTAAGCCCTTAGCCTTAATTAGGTACCCTTATTTAAGGGTGATTTNAAGGGTAAGTTAAGGCGTAAGTTACCCGGCTCTTCATAAGCTCACAGCACTAGTAGTGGGCCGAGGTACAGGTTGAGTATATTCAAGTAGTCGAAATCAAGTTATATTGCTGAATATAATCCTCTGGTAGGCTCGTGACCATCCTACCTCAACTCATGTGCATTCGGTCTGAGGTANGCTGGTAGATTCGATCCGATTTTAGCAGCGTGTCCGCGGAGGCTGAAATTTTGGCTGGTGCCGCGATTGCCGATTGATCCTGGCGTACAGGAGGGCATGGCCAACTTCGTGACCCGGAGTATGTGAGCATAAATCAGTACGGCTTTCCTTCCGCCGGGAGAATCATTGCTATCATATGTAGAGCCAGTCCGAGCAAGAACCACAATGTCTAACCCTTCGAAAACTGCCTTCCAAACCTCTAATTTCATTTCTTTTGGCACCTTATCCCCCTTCGATTTAAATCCATAGCGGCTATAGCATTCACAAGTCCCAACTTGTGCTTTCTGGGTACAGCTGACCAGGGTTCACGACAGACAAAGCATATGTTTAGACAGATGTTTATTGAAAGCTTGATGGCAGAAACCTCAGAGTTTGGCGTGTTCAAAAAGAGACAGGAATGCGCTACATGAGAGTAATATAATGCAAGTCGCATGTATCCTGCATTAGTGTTGCCACGGCTCGGCTTTGGCTGGCTTTGGCTCGGCTTCAACAAAGCCGGCTTAATATAGGTCGGCTTCAAGCCAAGCCATTTGACAGACCCTCGGCTTTGGCTGGCTTTGGCTGGCTCATGGCTAGCTGATCAAGCCATTAGTCAGTACACACAATCAATTGTTTAGTTTGTAGAGCCTTATTTTACCTGCAAATTTTTGGGAAATAAGAGCCTAGAGCACTTCCAAAGGTTAATTCATCCTTCTGACTTGCAGTAGCAATGAAATTAAGTGTGCGGCAGTCACTGAACAATTGTACCATAAGCCCATTACTCACTGCGTTTTCTTGTAGGTATCTCAGAGCAGGACATGCAGATATCCTGGACCGATACGTAGGTATCCTACATGACACCCAGGTATCCTTTAAGATATGTTGTTTGCGCAGGTCCATTTCCTTTCAAGACCGGGCATGGCCCCGACCACATCTTCCGACATATCTCTTACAAGACACCTAAGGATACCTATGTATCCTAGAGATATATCCAGTTGATCTCTCGATCGATCTCGGTACCTTTGCTGTGTCAAATTCTTGGTTCCGGGTTCCATGCAAACAGTATAAATTCCAGGCTTTTCACCGAACAACATCTGTCCTTCTCTCTTTCCCCCTGCAACCTCCTCCAACTCAAACTCTTCAACTCATTGACCAACCTATTTAGCTTTAGCAGTTTCAATCCTCAATAGTATTCTCAGATCTGTTGGGGTGTCCTCCGGCACTATTGCGGCCAGTTCTGCCTCTGAATCACATGGAGTTTAGCTACATGGTGTTTCAAGAAATTTGTAGCACACAGGCTGCGGGAATAGGCTAATTAAGGATTATATTGGAGGAGGTCTAGATAAAAATGTATTATTTCAAGTAGAATTACCAATATATTTACTATAAAATAATCAAAATGTATAGTATATTTAAAATAGGCTATCGGAATAGCAAGGCTGGAATTGCTGTGTATGGGAGGTTACCCGTTAAACGAAGGTCAAGATACGTCGCTTAGTGTTATAGCCGACGTGTATTTGTGCCAGTCTACCTAGGTATCTCGCGCAAGATACCAAGCAAAAAACGCAGTGTTAGCTGATGTTAGCTTTTCATTTGTAGATTTTGAAGTCTCTTGGAATGCCATATTCGCTCTCTTCCCTCACTACTTTGAGGTCAGGCTTGACTGGTAAATCGTTGTGACAAGTTGTGTTGCTCCGGGGATGAGACGTCGTGAGTCGGAAGGCTCGTGACCGTGTTAACAATTCCCGGACCGCGGTTAGGGCTAAAGTAAAAAATGTGTGTATCAAGACTCGAAGATTTTGTCACATAAAGAGCATCATCTTATAAGTCTACTTATTCTGTGTCTAGAAAAGAGGGAACAAAGTGTTTGACGGAACTTCTGTCTCTGAAGACACAGTAACAAACATGAACTCCATCATCCATGATTCAACTCTGCTAGTAGTATAATACCACTGGTCTCACTCTGACCACGATGGCTCCGCACGCGTTCATTGCCGCCCGTATGCTCCCTGCGAAGTCTGCACATTGGACTTCGTACTATGGGATCAGGGTCGCGCAAAAGCTTGTAACCCATCCGTTCATCTCTTTTCGCGTCGATAATGCTGACATTGGTCTCGTCGGTGGGCCTGCCATCATATTGAGCTTTCCCAGTGGTATAGTAACAATACTTACTGACATTATGTGTAGCCGGAAAGACGTCCTTTATCGTCTCGCGTGAGAAGCCATCAAGTCATATCTCCCACCTCTGCATTTCCTCAGGGGAACACTCACTCCAGTTAAACCGTTCTATTGGGGGTCCTCTTTACATCCGCGCGTTTCCTGCCCTTGATGCAGACGAGGAAGACTTTGTACCTGCGGAGGAGTGGGCCAAGGTCAGCTCACCAGCGGCCCTTCAGCTGAATGAAACGAGCTTTAGTCGCTTCTGTCGGTTTGTCGTGGAACATGCTCCTGATTTGCGTTTATCTCGACGGTCAGGAGGAGAGGAACTTGTTCAACCAGGCTGGCAGTCCCTTAAAGGTGAACGAGAGCAGGAGCATATGAATCGTCGGAATGAATACGTCTTCGAATATCTGCCCTTCGAAGAAAAATACTTGAACCAATCTGGCCAGCAGATCTATCACGAGCTCGCACTCTATGAGCAGTGAGTTTTAGTTTTCATCTTTGACTGTCTCTGACATATCCCCAGACTTGCTAACGACTACTCGTGGCGGGGAGTGACTATAACGGTCAACTGGATGCGTGACCTTCACAAGGCGCGTCTGCTGGCTGCTCTCCTTGTTTTCTCACATGTTTAGCGAAAATTTAGAGCCATATCAAACCGTCTGTCTCCAATACTATCCAGGCTGGATACGATGACCCGGAAGTATCGTCTCCTAGTGCGCGTACCCTGTCTCTCGTCGAGGTACCTGTAGATGGCCAGGTAACTCCTCCTGCGGTCGATGAATGGGATGAAGAATGGCTGGGTCTACAAATTTACCCTTTCTACCGGGATTTCGACCCCCCTGCAACGGTTGTTCCAACTAATGTACATGTTGTTGTGTTCGACATATGTAGCGCTGTTCTTGTATGTTGTCCATCTTTTTCTTATGGCTGTCTTCGTGACACTCTTTCAGGACAAGGATACGGCCATTCGGGAGGCTCTGCGTCTTCTTGCACCCAACCTCACCTCCGATGTGCTGAGGGACTATATAGAGCTTGAAGCTACACGGCTTCAAGAATCCCACTCCAGTAACCAACCTTACGGAGAGATTGTTCGAGAAACTTTACAACTTCTTTGTGAACGCCTCGGAGCTGGTGTACCTGACAGCTCGCGACTTTCAGAGGCACTTCAATGCCTTCTGCGCCCTCGCATTCGACCTGGCGCGCTAGAGGCGATTTTGTCCCTGAATGATAATGGCTACACCATTCTAGGACTCTCCGCGATGGACCGGGCTACCTTCGAAGACCATCTGGCTCCATCGCTCAGAGGATTTCCCTTTCATTCCATTGTTCATCCCGAGGGCGAGGAAAGTCATGGGATGGCCCTGCAGATGCCTTCATTGTTTGATTCAGTCCTTTCTTCTCTTCCTGCTATAGCTCCAGAACAGTTTCTAGTTGTGTCTGCATCACCGTTTCGAATTGTGGAACCAGCTTCTTTGGCGGGGATGTCGACCGCATTTCTCGAGAATGCATCCATCGAAAGCGCCATTGCCCCCCATCTCTGCACTACCGCAGCCTCCCTCACTATCTCAAAGCTCGAGGACCTGACCCCTTCTCTCCTCTCAGACGTGTCATCCTGGCAAACTGCAGCAGTCCTACCTTTGGATGATGACTTGATGCGCCCTTTCCGAGTTGCGACTTTCTATCAAGTGCACGAGAAGTTAGGAGCGGGCGGAGATGCAATTATCTACAAAGGCTTGCACCTCCTAACTGGCAGACTCATCATTGTGAAGGACGAAATGAATCCGACATATGCTGAACAACCACCATGCGTACCATACGAGGCGTCCGTTTACCAACACCTTCAAGGTGGCTCAAACCTTCCACAGATCCATTGGAGCGGGAAAGATAACAAGCACAATCTCATCATTATGGAGAGACTCGGCCCTGACCTTGAATCTTTACGGCTTCTGTGTCGCGGTTCTTTCTCGATGAAGACAATCTGTATGATTGCTGAACAACTGGTGCGTAGGATGAAATTGTATTCACGATCATGAAGCAGATGGACGAGTAACACTTCTTTCAGCTCGATGTCATTGAATATTGCCATTCAAAGGGTATCATCTTGCGGGACATCAAGCCAAACAATCTCGCCGTCAAACTTGATTCGCCTTCCACCCTCTGTATGATTGACTTTGTAACTGCAAGACTGTATGTCGATCCAGATACGCTTCAACACATCCCAGAACGTCATGACCGCCAACGCTTTGGAACACTACTTTTTCTGAGCAGCAGTGGACATGCAGGACGAGGTAAGCCCACTCTTTAGCACCTCGTTGATCTGCAGACTTATATTATGTAGACCAGAGCCGTCGGGATGATGTGGAAGTTGCGGGTTTTGTTCTCCTCTGGCTGCTCCGTGGAAGACTTCCCTGGGAAGATATCTATGCTCCGAACGAAGAGGCGGCGGTCAAGCGTACGGGGGAGATGAAGACAGTCGCCCACCCTGAATTCCAGCATTTCCTACAAGACGTTCCCATCGAGTTCACACGCTACTTTGAGCATTGCAAGGGTTTATCCTTTACTGAGAAGCCTGACTATGTGCTTCTCCGAGATCTCTTCAGAAGCATAATGGAGAAGGAAGGTTGGGAGTACGACGGACGCTTCGATTGGTCATTGGCGGAGTCGGCACCTCGAGGAACGTTGGTTCCCGAAGAATATCGGTTCGATGTGCTTAAACATGATGAGCTTCCTCAAGTCCATAGTAAACTGAATAAGGCAATGCTGGAGTGGTGTGCCCCACTGATGCTTGCACGTGAAGAAGAAATGCGTCGTCGTAGTTCATAATCTTTTGCTGCGTTTAGTCAGCATATTTGTACTTATCTTATGAACCTAAATATCAAACCACTCCCAATTCTCATGATAMAAAATTGGAGAAACCACCCGCAGTGGTTTTAAGGGGTTATCCGAGAATGAAGTAGAGGGCGCGTGTGGCGCAGGCTTGCTTGGAGATGACCACCAGGGATACAAGAACGGATATAAAGGTTTTGAGAGAACAACATATAATAAGCAGTGCCGCTAGCCCGAAATAGATAGCGGAAGGAGCGAGCGTTCGGGACACTACAAACAACTTACCATGTTCACGAGGTAACCAGTACCCAACCGAACAATTATTTACAGCCATTTGCGGAACTTAGGGCGGGATCAGGATTTTCATCGAAATTTTTGATGGCTCTTGAAGCTTCCATCCCCCAGCGTGCAAACACTTT
>LBLO01000611.1:0-19890 GCA_004354395.1 Chondrostereum purpureum | reverse complement strand
CTGGTATCTCTAAGAACTTTCTTGTCAATTTCTTCTTTGCAAGTATGTATCTCGGGCAGTATTCTGCAAATATTCAGGCTTCATATGACCTTAGTCAGGCCATTGCTGTCTATCTTCTGTACGTATTTCCCAGCTAGTGCATTACGTCTAGCGGAAAATCGTTCCAAGGTGACTAGCTATAGTTCTGCTTGCCTAAATTCCCTTTCGATTGCAATCTCAGTCAAGGGGAATGATCATATGAGTAGGAAACTTCTCAGTTCGGTAAACGAAAAGGACTCCCCCTGGATTTTTCAACACTTGAGTGCGTCGTTTGCTTCCATCTCAAGGGGCGGGCCCCGCAATCACTTGGGGATCCTCGCGGGGAGTACGCCGTGGGGTCTGATAAAGGACCACGTTAGAATAGACGTAGCTGTGACGACCTAACCTCCTATTCCATCGATATCTCCAAGAACTCAAGTAAGCGCTATTCTATTTACCGTATTTTTCATCATGTCGCCATCCTTCTGAAATCAGGGAGACTGAGCAGCGGTCTACACTCTGGATATGCACCCTAGTTTCTATTTCGACGTTGAGTAATGAGATCACAAGGATTCAGTGCTGCAATGTGCATCGGCATCAGTGACAAGTGGATCCCTCCAGGTAAAAGTGCTTTGTAACCTTTCTTCAGCTGCTGCGGCTCGTCTGTCTTTGTGCTAGTGTAAGTTATCCCCTCATAAGATTAAAATGGGCTGTACATCAGATAAGTAATAGGTAAGAGAGCTATACAATCGACACAATAGCCAAGAGAATGAGTCGAGAAATGGGTTCAATTGACATCTACTTACATTCAAGGCCATGTCCCCGAGCTGGGAACTTTAGCTAGCAATTAGTAGGCATCCCTCGAGATCTATTCGTTTTTTAGAGTGCTGCCACAATCATCGCGCCACATTCCCTCTTGGCCTACCATCACCGGGCCGCCAAGAATTCTTTCATTTAATTTGTGCCCATGAGTCATCCGAACTCTCCCTTCCCTTTGACCTCACTTCAATGTGTGTTGGGCCCGATGACAAGTCAATTCCCTGCTCATCCTGATATGCACGCGTTCATTTCGAAAGTCGAGAACGTCCTCTACATTGGAGAAACATTTTCATATCTCTGAACTTGCGATTCGAGAGCTCAACGTCAACTCCCGTCGATCAAGATGACGTGACACCTCCCCGAATCGTATCTGGATCGACTTGGGGGTCTCAGAACGCGGATATCTTCAATAGGATCTATCTCTATGTTGGTAAGCTCCTTCAACAATACACCGGCTGAAATCGGGGTTGCAATGCTTTCTCGTGAGGAAACAACGCTGGTGTTCAGCCTGGTGGTTCATTCATGGAGCAAAGTGGGTGGTGCCAAGTGATGGATAAATGTTCCCAAGATAAGTGCTGTTATCTATCTCTTTACACATGCTCGCACTACCATTGAACGTTGCTACGACGCCTGGTAAGCACTACTGAATCCACCGCTGATGACTATTGAACAAACGCTGACGGATCTCTTCCTTTATTCGCTTCAGTGATAGAGGGTACTGGTCGCCGCTCAACACTGATCAAACAGACTCGTAAAGTCTATGCAGCACAAACGTTTGCCAAGGCTCGGCCGCAGCTTGACTAGCAGACTGTAGTTGATCAGGCTAGCCCTCTTCGTTCTCATGTGTAGCGACTTTTCACTTGCCCTTTGCCCTAGAATTGTATGCTGCTGAGTTGCGTGTATAGGTACGCGTCCTCAACGTATTGCTAAGTTAATGTCCGTTTCACTACCACGACGCGTCGCCAGGCTGATACCGTCTTGAATTTGCTCCTATATGTTCAGAGAGGTTGCCTCTACAACCCCATGGAAAAACTGCTGGATAGGCGCGTTTTACATACATGACTGGCTCACTACGGGATGTCCATCTCAACTACAAACTCCCGCGCAGTGCTCAGAGTAAATTCCATGCAACAGAGGACATCGTTGGACAATAGTGCCTATTAGCCACCGCTACCGAAACCCTCATCNAAGCTACCAGATACTARAATCTGGCGGCTAATACATACGACTGCGCGCCTTTCCTTCCCTCTCCACATCCGCAGCTCCTTTTTTCAAAATCGATACATATATCCTGGGATACGAAACTATCCCATCCTGGTCAATGATCACCGCTGCTCCCACAGACGGTTGTAGGTGTATAAGGCGCCATTACCCAGGTTCTCGTATCGATAATGGGATTTGCTCTGATTTGCTTCACTCCTGATGATTACCTTTGCATTCACCCTCGATCTTCAAGATGAAATCGAGGTTTGGAAGTTGAGGAGCCCCATCTTTTTTTTGTCTCCACAAAACAGCTTACACTCGAATTCACTTTCTCTGCACTCGATCTACATAAAGGCGGAATTGCAGATCGAACAGAAACCGTCATCTCTAGAGAGGACCTCCTCATCGCTCAGCGGCTCAAACACCTCCGGTCCGATTCGTCAGCTCTTCCTGGGCTGAACGGAAAGCCAAGCCCCTGACCACGCTTCGCAAGATCCACCTCCGTATCGAGGTTCTTCTTCTTCTCCCTTATCCGGGATCCTTTCCGTTTTCGGCCACCTTATTTTGGGAGATCTCCTCCYCCACGGGATGATCAGAGCTGTCGGAATCAATTGCTTGGCGCGTCTATTTACGCCTCATGAAGCGGCGGGTGAAAGATTAGGGAAGGTCAACGATTTAGGCTGCAGGGAGGCCGTATTCAGAGTTGTATGAGGAAGCTGATGCTGACTGATTGCCACATGAGCTTCTCTCATTTCCGTTGAATGAATGAATGAATAGCGGCCACCGTTATGATGTGCAGCTACTGTGCCCTAATACTTGCTAGCTTTGGTAAGGGTGAAGAAACCGTGGCGGCCGCAAAGACTTGTAAAAAAAATAATCACAACTAGAAATATGGAGGGAACCTGTCCTCGACGCAACCTCGACAACCATGAATTTAATCGCTACATCGCGGGTGAATAATATAATACAAAAGGTATACATGTAAGGACAGGTCGTCAAGAAAAGAAGAAGAAAAAAAATTCGTGAAAAGAAAAAACCTGGCATCTATGTCGGTCTAACTACTACTGATATATGGATAATCTGGCGTGAATGATATATATCGTCCGGGGTCTTGCAAGTTGATAAAGGAAAGGAGGGAAAAGAAACAGGGATCGTTCTTTACATGCCGTCTTGTTTTTTCTCTGGAACGAATAGCCAACTGATGGCTATGAGCAGTCTGAATGCTGCACCGATGCCTAATGTTTCGCCAGCGCCTATCTCGTAGACTAGTGCGCGGCCGGAGAATGCGCCTAAACCCAGAGAGAGCGCTCCTAAGAGTCTAGCTTCTCGCGTGTATACGTGTCTGAGTTTGAAGAGCATTGGGTCCGAGATCAGCTCGACGAAGGTACTGGTTAGGACGACTACAAGTACGAGACCATCAGATACGTTGAGCGGTAGGGAAAAACGAAGGAAGACTAACCAGTGGCACCGAATGGTGTGTTCAAACTTCTCGCCATGACACCCTGCAAGCCAACACTGAACGATATGAACGCCAATCCCAGGAAGGTGAGTTCGTTCGTCCACGACGGCTGCCCAGAGTCGTGAGCGATGCTACTCGATTTCGATTGCCAGATCGCAATGGCCGCTGCTGCAGTGCAGAACGTCTGCAGCAACGTGCCGAAGAACAGCCATAATCGGGTACATGCGCCTCCGAAGAGGTTCGTGAAGAGTGGCCGACCGCAGAAGATTCCGAGGAAATATGAGAGGAGACAGGTCAGGGCTTGTTGGTCTGCTATGTGGAAAGAGAGATCGCGCAGGGAGCCCGTGCCTTCGAACAGACGAGGAAGAGCTAGTGATAACTAGGAACAAAGAGGTACGTTAGTGACAGGAATGCGGGGGAGAGACCTTCGCGCTGTCCGCTAGAGAAAATCCTTACCTGTGCCCAGTTCCCCGTCATGAAGCCACCCCAGACAAACGTTGCCGAGTATGTTAGTGCGCTCCTAATCAGCCCAGAACGCGTCAGTAGACCGTACGCTTCAGTGGCTAGTTCCACTTACAGAAACCCACTCATGAGGAAAAAGCCAGATAGGGGGATTGCTGCCTTTCGCGACATCGGGTCGACTTCAGCCATAAGATACCCATAGACACCTCCCTGCCGCAAAAGAGTGTTGCTCTCGAGGGAGAGGGAACGAATGTACAATAGCGAATTCTTCGTCGTCGATAAGTTCTTTGAGGGGCAGGCCATAATAGTCAGAAAGGGAAATGAAAGACAGACAGAGAGAGGCGCGAAACTCTTTATCTCGCGTAAGTGGATATAAAACCTACCTACCAAGAACTTCTTTTCTTGGACCTGAACAGCAATTACGGATAAGTTTAAGGAGATGTGTCAATCTCTGTATGCTTCTAGCGAGTTAGAAGCACAGCAACCTGTAAAGTATGTATGTAGTCAGACGACGGCTTGGCATTTGCGACTGTGAAGTGTGGCGTCTGAATCGGTCGCGTATAAAAGCATGACGCGGTCACCCCGGGCACTCCGACCCGCTCTGTCACCACTCCTCAATCCGCAGGGATCGGGAGACAACGAGGAAGGTGGAGCTGTTGCGCTATCGAAGCTCGAATGCAACAAAAAAGTGCTGTTAAAAAGGGGCCAGCAGCGATAAACAGCAGGTTACGGACGAGAAACATCGGGGGCAGTCGAAAAACAAAGGAGGAATAAAGGAGGGATTATATTGGAACGAATTCAAGACGGGATTAGCTTGGCGACGCGTCGTGGTAGTGAAACGGACATTAACTTAGCAATACGTTGAGGACGCGTACCTATACACACAACCCGGCAGCATACAATTCTAGGGCAAAGGGCAAGTGAAAAGTCGTTACACATGAGAACGAAGAGGGCTAGCCTGATCAACTACAGTCTGCTAGTCAAGCTGCGGCCGAGCCTTGGCAAACGTTTGTGCTGCATAGACTTTACGAGTCTGTTTGATCAGTGTTGAGCGGCGACCAGTACCCTCTATCACTGAGGCGAATAAAGGAAGAGATCCGTCAGCGTTTGTTCAATAGTCATCAGCGGTGGATTCAGTACTGCTTACCAGGTGTCGTAGCAACGTTCAATGGTAGTGCGAGCATGTGTAAAGAGATAGATAACAGCACCAGTGTTGTTCCGGTCAGCGACTTTTTGGTCTAGTCACGACCAATCAATTTGACTAGTCACTGACTAGTCGTTGACTTGAAAAATGACCTGACTTTGATCGTAATTATGTATGTGTGACCTGTGATTGTGTAACTTGGATCACAATCCAATCTGCTCGATGATTTGGTTCAGCCAGGCTGCAAAGCCGAGGGTCTGTCAAATGGCTTGGCTTGAAGCCGACCTATATTAAGCCGGCTTTGTTGAAGCCGAGCCAAAGCCAGCCAAAGCCGAGCCGTGGCAACACTATATCACCGCATATGCCGGGGTCCTGTTCCAGGATATTCAAGATCAACTACGTTGGCATCGTCCACCCGAGACCCGAGGCCCCCCTTTGACTACCTTGCATGGTTCTTTCCATGCCTTTCAATGCCAATTGGCCCAAGCTCTTCCAGATACTCCTGATTCAGCTGACGCGTATCGCGTCGCTGCATCGCTCTGCGAAGAAATGGGCAAATCCTTTGACAATGAAGCCGATCGAGCGAGTCGGTTCAAAACATATATCGCCGAATTATTCCCAGTGTCGACACTCCGAGCAAGGTCTGAAGTTGGGGAAGCACTGCCTGATGCTCTCTTAGGTGACTTGGTTGAAAAGTCATCCGTCATCGTTCAAGAGGTCAAATGGGAGTTCGAGACAGGGGAATCAAAATTTGATGCATATCTTCAAGTTGCGCGTGACTTTCAAATGCTGGTTCGCAATTTGCAAGACCGAACTGGGGAACCTCTTGCCCAAATATTCTTACAGAACGGGGCCCTACCTTCCTCCTCAGTCTTGTCGGTAAGCAATCTTTCGCGGTTTATCAAATGTTGTGATGTGACTGATGCAACAGCTAGCCCGTCTCTTTTTAGCCTCACGTCAGAGCATCCGTGAAATAGATAGGTATGCTCCTCGTCCTGGGGGTCAAATTTTCAATTTATCGCCACCATTCCCTATCAGAGTCGCTTACACTACCCCCTTGGTAACCTTTCGCCCGGGCGTACCAAGGCTATATCCTACCTGTACACTACTCCAAGAAGAAGGTATGCAGGTCGGGGGACTTTCTTTCACCAGACGACTACGCCCACTCGACACGGGACGTCTCCTCTATTCCCCCACGCTGTCTGTGAATCATTCTCTCTTGAATGCCGTTGTGAAGCTGGTGTCAACCTACGGCGAAAGCACTCACCTACTATTAGCCAAACATGGTCTTGCGCCAACCCTCTACGGCCGCAATATCTCGAAGGTAATCCAACGGCTTATATCATGGAAGAGCTTGCCAGGNAGGATTGGATGACCCTCCGCGACTTTGGGGAGAAAAGGGGACAATCTCATTTCCGGGACTCGATTCACGCAGCAATGATGACCATACTGGAAGTTTTAGAGAACGCTCAAGAGGTGCACGGAGATTTGCGACCCAACAACATCATGATCAAAGTTGACGAACACAAAATTCCAGTCATGAAGGAAGTAGCAGTGGTAGCAAGACAGGATCTAGAAAACGCAGGAGATGAACAAGTTGGCGATTCCTGCAAGAAGAGGAAAGCAGGATTACTACCGGAAGGCGATATTGCCCCCAAGAAGACAAGGTTAGGACCGATGGTCATGCTGAAGACCGTGGACTTTGACTGGCGTGGCGCTGCTGGAAAAGTGCGTTATCCTGCTACTCGTAACACCGACATCGAATGGCCGGGTTCTGCTGCCGGGCCTATTGAGCATGGTCACGACCGTCTTATGTTCGAATCCTGGTGGCCAGACTTTCTTACATCATAGTAATATTAGTGTTCAGTTAGTTGTTCGATTATAATTTATAATCATCATTGAATGAGAAAATGAGGTATGCTAGTGAACTTGACTGGGATGTGCCGACGACAGTTAAAAGCCTCCCGAATCAAACTACCTCAACAGAGCTCTCAGGTGTATCGAACACCTCCCATCCATCTGCCACACCCTCCCATGTTCTCCACCTCTCACTATCAAGCCATTTCGAGATCCTCTCAAGATCCTCCTCCTCTCCAAACTGATCTAGTAATTCCACGTCTCCTTCTCCCCAGAGCGACAGGACCGCCCACCCGATGACGAGCAAGCCCGGCGGTCTCTGCTCCCCCAAAGAGTCCAGTGCTTGAACGACATCTCCAAGAGTGGATACAACGATCCTTTGATCAGGCATCGATGCTCGCTCAATCACAGCAACTGGGGTATACTTCGGGTATGCATCCCCTACTCTCCGGCTGGGTTCTTGTTCAAGCAGCGAATCGACAATCTGCTTCAATCGGGCGACCCCCATGAGCAAGATCACCGTCTTCGCGCGGACATATCCGGGGAGTTCCACTTCTTTCCCTTTCCTGCCGACGCCGGTACAGACCATGAAGGATTCTGCTACACCGCGCTGTGTGATGGGGATTCCAGCGAAAGTGGGTGCAGCGAGAGCAGAAGAGACACCGGGGATCAGTATCGCTTCGAAGCCTTTAGATCTGAAGAACAGAATTTCTTCGCCCATTCGCCCGTAGATAGAGGGATCACCCTGTTTGAGCTGCATAGAATGAACAAAAAGGAGATAAAAGACGTAAGCTAGATGAACTTACACGAACGACAGTTCTTCCTTGACTAGCGGCTTCAATAGCCATATCCATGAGCTCCTCCTGAGCACCATCCGCATTCCCTGGGAATTTGCGTGCAATTTTGACTTCGACATTGGGAGGAATAAGGGCAAGTACAGGTGCCGGTACGAGCTTGTCTGAGAGCACGATATCGGCAAGTTTTGTGAGTGCAGTATGAGTTGCGATAGTTAATAGGGAGGGATGACCAGGACCTGAACCGACAAGATATATTCTTCCCGGAGGAGGGCGTACGTCCAGCCCATGGAACGATGTGGTGGGTGCAGCACCAGCAGCAGGTACGGTCGCATCTCCGGCCAGAACCTCCCGTATTTCGGTCTCCTCTAGAGCTGAAAGCTTCTCTAGAGGCCAGTATTCGCTGACCTGTGCTACCCATTTCATACGGCGCCGCCTAGCCTCATCGGCTGACTCCATTTCACTGGGAGTCCTGGTAGGTACAGGTCGATTGGGTGTAGTAACACCGCTATTCTCTCCCTCTTCTTCCGCCTCCTCAACTCCATCCGTCATCTTCCGCATCTTTCCCACCTTTTCAACGGCCCCTGCAGCAGATTTGGGCATCCGAGAGATGATTTCTCTCTTGATCCTGCCTGCGAGTCTGCATCCTTGTCCATTGGTTGTGACACCAACCTGTAGCGAAGTTGGGGACCCTTGGTTATGGAAACGATGGGTTGCTGCGAACGAGAAGTCACAGAGAGCTGGCATATCGGTGAAATTTACAGGAATGTTTCTCCGGTTGAAGATCGAATAGATCTTTTGGGATTCGGATAGAGACCATTTGCAGTCACCTATTATCGTATCTGTGATGCATGCCAGAGTGAAAGTGGTAGTATCAAGGTAATGCTCGAGAGCTTCGAGGGGTGAGGGTGGAGAACTAGAAGAACATGGCATAGAGTTCCAATCAAGAATAGTCAATTGTCCTTTTTGCGCTCTCCATTTGAGTTCCTCGCAGGCTTCGCCTTTAGTTAAGATAGTTACGGAAGAATCCGCTTCAAGGGCTGCAAAAGCTCGAGATGCTGCTAAGGCTCCTGAACCAACAATGAGCACGGTTTTTGATTTTAGACGAAAGGATAGCAGGAGAGAAGCGCCTCCTATAGGATTAGGAAATAAAGTAGCCATGGTGGTGGTAGCAAGTTAAGTTTATCCAACATTGTTTCCCTAGATTGAAAAAAGTTCACTCGAAGACGGAGTGAAGATGTGATGATGAGGCAATCCTTTCCGATCGTCGCCGGTTAAACCGGCCCGAGCAGGGAACCAATTAGCGTGAACRAAAATGTATGCTTTTGTCTGGTCAAGTCCATTCCGCCTCAGATAAGGCAGCACTCATATAGAAGAGCTTGTGAAAGAGAACTTGATATGTCAAGTCGAGGAGATGTGTAAAGAATACTTAAATATGTTTTTATACGAGGATTTGCTAGTGCCGCAATCACCCGGGTCCTGCCGTTGCTCAAACCARRTCCGTCCTCATCCTTGCCTCATCAATGCCTCATCCGTCTGTTATTTGCAAGTCACTTGTTTTCTATAAGTATCATTTGCACTCGAGTAATCCTATAAGATGATTGATTATCAATGTAGAGATTAATCCGCTGAAAGCATAATCGCCATATCTGGCCTCACCTTGATTTCCTCGAGCAACTTTAGACTGACATGCAATACTAGAAGCTCGGTGCATGTCCATTGTTCCTAATTGAAGTATGCTAGGAGTCTGTTTATTTGTAGGATAGTTATGATTCTGGCTTGGTCTTTGAATTAGACGCTGGGAAAATGCACCATACAATAAAGCCTGGCTCATAAATGGAGCCTTCTGACCTTGCGAATGTGGRTCCAATTCCACATACGCCGGCGTCTATCTACGCTTTGGTCTCGGTCTGAGGCTGCTCAAGCTTTCTCTCATCTCTCTCCCTAACTTTCATCACGATGGCAGACAGGGCAGGGATATCGAGCTGCGAGCACCTTGAAATGGTACGGGCAGCGTTTCTTTTGATGAGATAGACTACTTGCCATTTATTCATGTGACTTAAATTCCAGATAAGAGCTATGTCTCCCTCCCAGCTGGCCTTGTACATCTGCACAACGTCTATTATCTCTGATCACCTAAGTAGCATGAAGATCAGTGAGTTCATCACTGCGACCAACACGTCAGGAGCCCGATTCCTAGATCTAAACGAATGCGCTTTGGAAGTGTAGGTATTTTCTGTGTGTCTTTTATATTCGTTATTGAACCGCTCGCAGCTTATCAGAAGATGATCCAGAGGGGCTCTACGGTCAATTGAGATGTATACAAGGAAAAGCTCCAGAGAGGACTACTTTACAAGTCGCTCGTATGAGAAAGAGGAGGCCATCACTCCAGAAAATTATGGTTGATTTCGAAGCTTTGGATGCTGGAGAAGTCGGGGCTCCTCAGTCAGCAAGTTCAGAACAGCTGCATTCTGCAACGTATCCAGACTCCCCAGCATTTCTATCCCAAGAAATTGAGGCTATATACGTTCAGCCATATACTCTCCTTCATGCTGTAGAGGTACCCCTTCCCAACTCTCCTTCTGGCAGCCTACATGTTCAGTTTGATGACCCTCTCGTCTCTGGTGGAGATCTGACTGACATTGGAACCGGTACATCTTCATCTCCCCAATCATCATCTCCAGCTCCCATAGCAGAAGATGTTGCTGATACTTCTCAGCCACATGAGATAACGGCCCTATGGGATGCAGCGGAGTCCGACAATCCATCAATCTCTAATCACCCTCTCGAAAATCCCCAGGGTCGGTTTTCCTTCCGTTTGACTGACTATACGCCTAGTTCTCTATCTTCGGATGCCATTTCATCGCCTTCGCACTGTAATTCTGCGGAGCTGTCTAGCCAACAATCCGTGTCACTGTTTGACCTACTCTCTCCTCTACGTCACCCTATTCATGGCGCACCTCTGAATCCTTTACAAGCAAGGGTGAGAGCTGACGAAGGTGACGACGTCTTGGAAATCCCTTGCTCGGCTTCTTCTACTGGCGAAGAGAATGAGGAGGAAGAGGAGTCTATCATCATATACAACGATTCCCCTAGCATGCCGCTACTGCAGGTCGAGCTTGAGGGTGGCTCGGACTATCAATCCGATAGTAGCAGTCGTAGCAGCATGATGGGTAACGAAACTTTTCTCACTTCAGTTTCTGGTTCTCCTGTCATCGAAACATGGAAAACGATGGACCNAATGCCTCAACAGATTGATACGATTGTCTACAGTACTCACCAAACAGAGAGAGAAGAGAGAGGGCGGTCTCAGGGTCACCACGATGTTGAGATGGTGGAGGGACTACGCTCCTATGTGGAACTGGTTTTGGTTCACAGTGATCCTGAGTCGGAGGGCGGGAGAGATCGAGTTGAAGATTACACTGATCTGGATACCGCCTCGCTCGTTCGGAGTACTCCTCCCAACCCCGATGTTGGTATATTCGAAGACTCTGACTCCAGGATAGAAACTTCAGCCGCATCGGAGTTCTTGTACGAAAAGAGTGCCGGAGATCCCCCTCAGTTACCAGCTCCAGAATCGTACTCTTCCTTGCTTGAAGATCTACAAATCTACATCTCTGGAGACCGTCATCGCCCCGCCAAGCACTATTGCACCACCTTTTCCCCTCCCACCTCCCCGAGTCCAACTAGGAATAGCAAACCGTCTGGCATGCTCTCCCGAAACCGGCACATGGCATGGAACGAATCACGTACGTTGTGGAGACCCCATACACCCATTCTACGACCTTCGGAGAGAGGATCCTCTTCGCAACTTCCGCTTCCTCAACCCGTAGAAACACCTTCGCGAATGCTACGAGAGATAGAAGCGTCGCTTCGACGCCAGCAAGCTACTCTACGTCGAGACCGGATGAATCTAGAGCAAGAGCGCATCAGAGATCAGGTATCTCTCGCCTTCCTCGGGGGCGCCTTCGAGGGGAGATTTATGTTATGATAGTGAGATTCGAAATAAATACAGGCCTCTTCAACCTTCTTGCCCTTTCTATTGTATCATACATCGACAATTGGACACTTCTTTGTTATAACACCACAGTCGGGTCTATTTTATTCGAGATTCTGCACAGTCAAGGAAAGGCATCTGAAGTTTAGATCTTTATTCGGAATTGTCGATGATTCAGATGCCTTCCAAGTGACTGAGTCTAAGGGGGCTTGCAATCGGGGGCCGGGGCCTTGGGCAGACTGGTCACTGGCACAAACATTCCCTGGACCCGATGGCTGCCAGTTAATTCTGTAAGAGATGGGCATTATAACACCCGAAACATGGAACGCCGGCACTCATTAACTCATTACTGGCACAGTATTACTATTAGTGAGAGTGTATATTCCGTAGCAGTTTGGATGGAGCATTGCCTCCTGAAATATAGTGAAGGAGCAAAGGAGCAGAATATTGTGTGCTCATTGTTGCTCCTGTCAGCACGTACATTACAAGTATGTGCATCTATGTACCCTATATGAATCACAAGAAAAACGAAACAGAGAGAAACGCAAAGCACGGCTACATAAAACATAAGAAAGCTACGAGTCCCAGGATTGGTAGTTGTGTGTAACAGACACGAAAGCGAAGAACTAATACATATGTGCTTGTCAGATCATGGAACAAGTGGGAGGTCTTTTTGAAGAGATGCGTCGTTCATAGAAATAGTTGAGGCTTGATGAAGAACGCCTCCTTTTCCCTGCTGTTGAAGAGAATTTGATGAGAGATGTAGCGGCGGAGAAAATAGGAATGTGCGAACCCTTCTATCGCGGCCAGACTCCAGGACTGGCGATGGTAAAGACAGTTTGCGTGGCGCAGGTCGTCGATCGCCATTCGCAAAACTTTCCCGCCGGGTCGAGTGTTGGAAGTCTGAAAATGATCTCACACGTCAGCCCAATCAGGGTGATGTGCGTAACGAGGCACTGACGAATAGAGCTGAAGACGTCGATAGCGTCGATCGCCCCTGTGGCACCCACGCTTGACCCTGACCGCCCTGAAACCGTTGAAGGTTTCCTGAGCATGAGGAGGTTAAAAAGCACCGACAGCGTGTATACCCTTCCCAGTATATCAAAGAAGAAAGTGAACGCTAAATCAGACTGGTCAATAGCGATTCTGTAGACCACGAAAACGGGTGGGCTCACCGGCAAAGTCGGTGAAGAGCAAGATAATCATGGTAGCAGTCATGGTGGCAGTAATAACACCGCAAGTAACTGCTCGCATTGCAACCCAGCGGATTAATCTGTCAGGAGGTTCGTTCAGTTTCTTCATGGGTTGAGNTCATCTGATCGTAGAGACAGTAAAACTGTCCCACACAACCATTGCCGGGGAATTGAAAACTCACGCTTTGGTGGAATCGTACACGGCCCTTATGCGATATAAATCCCAACAGAGGAAAACAGCAATCATGATGTCCGTCGTACAACACAAGGTCGCAGCCACACTAAGTTGTGCGCACATTTAAGGTGGCGGGTTGATCAGAGGAGCGTAGCACTTACATTGAAGCCGTGAAACCAAAGCGCTCCGATAGCGCTGGGTGGGCTACAACCCAAAACGTCGCAATTGTAGCAAAAAGCATCTGTAAAACATGTCAGCAGTTGGCAGAGCGGCAAGGGGCGGCGAACAGACATGAGTGAAGATGAAGAAAGAAATAATGATCGTAACAATGCGATTGTGGGTCCTGCATAAACCGTTAGCTGTTAGCTGGCTATAGATTCTCTGGTGGTCGGGTACACACAAGGTCCAATAGCGCAAGGTAAAAACAGATTGTTCAATACAAGATGATGTATATGTAGCAAAAATGGTTACTGGCGTGGTCCACTGTTGGGTAGTGGGAAAGGATCCTAAAGTATAACATGTCTGAGATGAAAATTGATGAGGGGGNATGGAGAAAATCGAACCTCTAAGAGGAAATGTTACTAAATACTGCAAGGGTGAGCGGTGAGCACCACCAATCTAAACTGAACGATGAAGCAAAGGCCATACCAAATGAACATTAGCACAGATCGCAATCGTACACACAGTGTCCGTTATCAGGGCTGCAGCGACTAGGAGCTTGTAGTACTTTGACGGTCGTCCATATTGCAAGAACAAGACAGCAAGCGCTATTTCTGCAGTCCACAGAATCAGGTTCAACCAAGACGCGGCAAGTAATGATCTAAGATACCCATGCATACAATCAATGTCATGATATCACCGTTCTAAAGCTAAATAGACACTTACGATTCTCCATTAGTGCCCGCGTCTGACATTCAAGGATTTTTGAAGATGATTTGGACACCTGGACATATACGTCCGCGCCTAAAATTTCTCTTGCAGAGAGATGAGTGGGGAAACCAATGGTGGAAGAAAACGGGGGAAATTGTCGTGAAGGAACCATTTATATAGATATGAAATGCGAGACTTTTTTAGGGGCGGAAGTCATATGGGGGTTCTTTTGGAAAACTTCCCCCGATTGCGGAATCGCCCGAGATGGAAATTTGCATCCCCGGTCCGCAATTTCTACACTGCCACCCTACAGCACACTGCCGCGGACCCGGGTCCGCAATGACCCTTCATTGAAGTCCACGATGTTCCCGACATAAACAAGGCCCTTTGCATTGATTTCCCGGGACTTTTACAGTTTATAAATCCATCTATTGCACCCGAAGCATCTTCCAAACTCTCCTTGGTATCCTAGCTTATCCTCGCATTCCATCTGTGATTCTGTGATGCCGGAAGAATCCCCCAGTGTACAGTCTTCCAAAGCCGAAGTGTGGTATCTGAAATCCATAACATTCGGTCCACCAGACACGAGAAAGATTGTCAAAATTATTACTCAGAACTTCAATGGGTCAGTTACTCCCCAGACGTCATGTGTCCCTTTCAGCTGAATCCGTCTGGGAAATTGGAATACAGCCCGTGTTCTTTCATTGCAATATGTAAGTGTTCTATGATTCTTGCACCTCACTTTGCTGGCCTGAACCATTTCCTCATCTCAAGGTAATATTTTGATCCTGCGTGGGAACATCGAAATTGAGCCCCCGGGGAGAAAGACCGTTTCTTACGAATTTCTTTCCCAGTTGGTGGCTGAATACCTCCTTCTGAATTGCCCCGAGGTGGACATCTCTGCCGCATTCTCTGTAATGCCATATACCCAAAGTGAGTGAATATAGCTTTCCCTAATACCGTTGGAAACCTGTCAGGGTTGTAACGGCAGTTGGGGGTTCGATGTTACCTCGAGTCGTTTCCACTCGATCAGCGTCTTGGATCACTACAGAACCGCCCAACTTTGCGTATGCCCTCGTAGATAGTTTGACCCATTTCGAGGTTCTTCTCATCTTCTCGAACCCTTCCCCGGTTCATCCAGAAAAGCTGATGCGCGCCACAGAGGGCATGGACTTGAATCCCCTCTTCACAGGTCCCAAATCCTTCCGTCCAGGTGCAGCAGGTGGGGAGCTCAAGCTTTTTGAACAGGTCGGCATCGAGCTCGTCCATGGTTGGCTGGTCGACCCTGAAGGCCCTGAGACCAAGGCGATCGAAACATACCCAGATTACGATACCGCAGTGACGCTGATCGCGGACGCCGACCATATCACTAAAGGCCAGCTAGTCGCGGATGAATCGGCGCTTACAGAAGCTGGGCCCAGCACCAGCAGTTCGGTTGCTCACACAAACTGGACTGACGAAGAGCAGCAGAAGGTTGAATCGGGTATGGCTCCTGCATTTAGTATTCATTTTCCACGTAGACCCTGATTTCGAACTGCCTAGCTATGATCATTCGCACATTCCTCGATAACACGTCCTCCCAGTTAACTTACCACGGACTATTCACCCTTGCCACGATTATTTCGCCGGGGACTCTTGTTGCTCTTTATCGGAACCTCCACCTTTCTGTTCTCTATAAATCTGAAGACTCTCTATACTCGCTTGTGACCGACTATGTCTTCTTGAATGAGCCCTCAGTAGTTTGGGAGCGCATGGATGACATAGACGGCGGGTCAACGTTTGTTGATTCAGATTTTGTGAAATCCAGTCCAGCAGGCGGAGACTTTGCTGGTCAGACGGCTGAAGATGCATTACAAGCTATGGAGCTACAGGATGTCCACTACGCCCCATCTGATCCCAACGAGTACGTCTATTATTGTTTGCAGATCCAGGTCCCGAACATTTACCAAAGTTACATCAGCCTCGCATACGCACAACAGCTTCAAGCAGAGGAGGATCATCGTGCCCAGCAAGAGTACGCTCATCAACAGGAACGTCGTAGACAGGTTGAAATCCAAAGAGAGATGGATCGGCAGGAGAAGAGCAGAAAGTCGAAGAAGGACTGTGTGATCATGTAAACCGTGTGACTTAATACCCCATTACCAACTATTCTTATACCTGGAGGCAACGTGGAACAATTTGTATACACTATACACACACTAGTCCGGAATCCTGAAATTAGATATGACATAAAACCATGAGATCATTACAGCGGGTATACAAGTGTCAAAGTTTGTGGCTACAGGGTTTACTAGAAAAGGAGACAGAAAAAAGGGAGACGGAAACAAATAGAGAGAAAAGGGAAACAAGGTCGATACAAAACAACACAACGCAGACCCTCATATAGTGGAAGACTTATAAATATAGTATGTGAACGTTAGAAAGCGAAAGGGACAAGGTAAAAGAGATGTTTAACAAAGCAAGTCGTAGGATCGTGAAGGAGAATACAAAACAAATCGAAAGCATAGCAGAAGACGGTGCCTCCGTTCAGGATGCTGGCCACTGCGGGTAGCCTGGCTGAGATTGCTCTAGATCACTATAGTTAGTGTATGTAGCGAAGTCAGGGCCAGCGTGAGCATAAACGGGAATCGGTGGGGTGATGGATTCACGTTTAGCATAGATCTCTTGCTGAAATGAATGAGGAAAAAATGCAAGAGCCTCACTGAAGCCAGGGTTACGGCTCTGACGCGGAGGAGGATGGATAGCAGTTGGCTGGTAGAGTGGCTGCGGGTGGGATCTGGAGCGCATAGTCGATACACGTCCTGATTGAGAAGGCCGAGCTACGGTTCCCCAGGTTGGATGTTCCTCGACGGAGTGAGTGGCGGGAGGGTATGNCGCCGGCGGCTCCATGACAGATGGGTTAAACTTCGGGCTCATATCGTTGCATGAGTCCGACTCGTCTTCTTGTTCGTCAGTACGCGCAGAGTAGCGAGCTCTACCCTTGGGTCTGCGTTTCCTCGAGCGCTTGAGCCCATCAGGNTTGGTCACTAGATCAAGAGTCCAGTAATTTCCTTTGCCTGGCTCGGTCACAGGTCTTTTCTGCATTCGAAAGATACCTTGGAGAGAGAGAAGATGGCGAATGGATCCCTGAAATCTCAAATAAGTTGATGTTCAATGACTGTGAGCGTTGAACACTCACTTTCCATCGGATGGTTTTCTCGTGGTCCTTGTACCACTTATATCGTTCCATGATAGCAGAATATATTCCTTGCAAAGTCCTCTTCCGGGTTGGACTAGCCCAGATAGCAAGGATTGTCATGTCGCCCAGAGTAGTGCTCGGGCGAGCTCCAGGCTCAGCGTCAGGGAGACTCCTGAGACTAAGAGGCTGAGGGAATGGAATATTTAGCCTCGTCCTCAAGTAAATCTCGTCATGGCTGGGAGTTAGTGTTTCCAAACTCCTGGGGTCGACCACCCTCAATGACTCTGGTGAGGAAGTGCGGCTACCTGAGCTGAAAGTGCACCCAGATGCAGAGCTATCAGATTGGATATCGGACGAATCATATATCGTGGACGGATATGTAAGTGGCGAATCACGACGATATGAAGGTATCCAAGAGCCTTGCTGTGAGGCTGAGGTATAGCGAGAGTGCTGTGACTCGCCGTGGGTACAGCTTTCTTGGAGCGCTTGGTTGTAGCTGTAGCGAAGGTCGTAGTCGGAGCAAAAATCTTGGCCAGATTCAGTTGGACTAGGACTGCAATCTTTCTAGAGGTAGAATAGACAACGGGTGAGCACAAAAACATTGTTTTTTCTATCTGAGACTACTCACTACGAGATTGTCAGGCGGAAGCATAACTGGTGTGGCGGAAGACCGAGGATGATAGAATGGGGTCTCGTTTGTACCTTTCCGAAAATCCGGTCCTGGAAGAGGGCCTACATCAGGGTAAGTGGCGACCTGTCTAGGAAGAAATGGAGGAGCAGAGCTGGCTACTCCACCCCGAAAATAAGAGCCCTCTTGCTCATATTCAAAGAGATAAACCGGCGGATGGCTTGAATCCTCGTGAATGGAAGAGTTCTCAGACGAATTGTTGTTTAGTGACGGAAAGCGATTTGGACGGTAGTATGCTGCCATTGGACTGAAGACAAGCAATGGAAAATCACCCACAGTACCAAATCCAAATACACAAGGCGGCCAGCATGGTCAAGTGGGTTCGTAAGCACGTGGCGTAAACATTTGAGAAGAAGAACAAAAGGGAAAGAGAAGAAGGTTAACGGTTGATATCGTTAGCTTTGGTGGCATGAAGACTATGAGGGATCTACTCACACTATCCTAAAAGCCGGGGCTCAGACTGCGCACTAGGTGAGAGGTGTTATGAATGTGTTCTTTCTCTCCACCGAGGGAGGGATATTCGGTTAGGACACACAAAACGTTTGTGGGGAAGAAGAGGGTGGAATTCAGGTGCAACCTTGATCGTAACCTTTCGTAAGGCTTTTATTACCCAGACAAGTCACACATTGTAGGTGGTGTCACTCGAGGTGTAATGCTACTAAAGGCAAGATTATAGGATTGGCAGAGCAACAAAACACGGGACGCTGCCTCGGGATTGTCGCCGACCTATTTTTCCACGGTTTAATTCACTGTAGGCGATGACTCGTGAAGCGAACTTTGACTTTTTCGGTAGTTCCAGTGGATACTTTGGACCGGAGAAGGCAAACCGTGGATAGCTGTTCGAATTGTGGGTGCTTGTGTGGGTGTAGAGACCAACTGAGTTATGTGCGCACGTCTATTTATGGCACCGTGAAGAAATGTAGTTCAATGTGAGGGAATTAATTGACCATCCGAGTACCTCAACGTGTGGCGGAACCGTGGGGACTTTAATTTCAATGAGGAACTAAAAGCTGGAGTTGATTTGGTCCTCATGGAAATCCTCTGAGAGCAGAGCTGGAGGTAGCACGTAGGGATGTCATCGATAAAGCAGTGACGCGTTATCTGTCAGTATTTAGTCTGTGTTAATTGCCCTAACTGAGTGTTGACCGTTTTCTCATCATGGTGGCGGCGGGAGAGTATGACCACGTGTCGCTGTGTCGGGATAGACGCGCGGATCGTTCGGTGATTGCGGTCCATCTCGCCGAGTTATGCCACAGGGGCTTGCTATAGCTTGCTATCCAGGGCGCGTACATCTTCACCTCACACGGACATATATTCGCATCCTTGGTGTAATTCTGGGAAGATCCAATTCGAAATAGATCTTGTACTAAGCAACTTTCTCAGCCGCGGGACGCTCAGAAATGATTGCGATGAACCCTAATTTACTATGCCATAAACATATATATTTTGCATGGCAAGTCTGTGGCGCATCGTTAAAAGCACCCACAATAACACCCATAAAGTGGTCTTTCTTTACTCACTTGATCGCTATCGTGACCCTCACTATCACAGCATAACCATGGCTTGGAAACGTCCCTTGATTTGATCTCGAGATAACTATTCTGAACCTCTGAAAGCCTTTGATACTAGTGATAGATCATGTTTCAATATATGATAGCCTGCACACTTCATGATGNCTCGACGTCTGCCTCATTTTATCTTTCTACAGAGGTTTGCAGCTGGATCATAGGGCATTATGTACCTATTTCTGTAACTCCAAGCTTTTGCCGGGTTCTTACAAGTTTCGCCTCGATACTAGTCTAGGCGCTATGTGGGGGGTAGAAACCGCACCTGGCGCGGAGTCTGAAGATATTTGATGGCCTGAGCTCGCCGAGTGATGAGATCAAGATCTCTTTCCCGATTCCAGTGCCACGACCGAGTACTTACTAAGTTACTAGTTCTACCATAGCGGCATTCTATAGTGCCTCGTAATTTTACTGTATTTTGCTAATATGCAACAGTAATTTGTCTTTGCATGTCTGTGAGCCCTGAGG
>LBLO01000610.1:0-19901 GCA_004354395.1 Chondrostereum purpureum | reverse complement strand
GTGGCTGTTCGCTTACCAAGCAGCCGTATAGGCTTGCAAGGATTGCGGCACTCCATTAGTTTTATACCTCCTGACATTCGTGGGTAACCTGCCTTCGGTAAGGTGTTGCATATTTCCATTCGTGCAGTCTCCAGCATCAAGCGTAAATGAACGCATACGCTCTTTTGCGGCCAGCCAAATTGCGCACAGACAGGAAGGGGGCAGGAACTCCATTGGCGAACAACTAAGCAAATTTGATGATACAGGGAATAGACAAAGGCTTCAAGTACGCTCTAAGCACCCGACGGTATTCTCAATCCCAACGATGTGTTTGTGGATACGGCGCTACAAGACAATCAACAAGGGCTGGGGATAAGGGATGTGTCGCTTTCCTGAACTCACGTTGACCCATGTTATATAGCAAATGTTGCACGTCATCCACTGCCCTTCCTCCTTCTTCCGACTTTGCGTCCACCCATTCTCGTGCTTTGACCACCATAGCACGGGTTGCATCTTCCAGAGGAAAGGATATTTGCATCGACTGTGTGGAGAGAAGAGGATGGAAAGCGCGGGTGATGGCTAGCCATCCGGGATCGAACTGGATAGTCGGAGGTGAATCTTCGGAGCGACCCTCTGGGAGAGGAACGTCCATAACCTGACAGCGGGGAGTGTATCATGAGTCCACGAGTAACCAGCAACGGTCGCGAATACTGTACCTCAAGGAAAGAACGTCGAGGGAGACACTTTGTCCAGTGCCAGAAGTTTAGTCCGTTCGACTATCCGTGGTGGTGGAGGAACGGCGACGGATGGGGTGCAATCACGTCGGATTCTTCGTCGTCTAGGACAATCTCATCTGGATTGGCTTTGGTCTGTTCATCAGCTTTCGAGGGGAGGTCTTCCTGGATCATCTATGTCAATTTCTTCGCGATTGACGATGGCTGCTGAGGTTCAGGTTCGAGGGGTCCGTCACCATGGGGAAAAACGCCGTCGAATCTGACATGCATATGGGCAGCAAACCATAGCTTCGGCTTGAGGGTCCGTAAGAGACCCATCAGCGGCGGGCTGCCTAGGGCGCCTTCTCGAATCTCCTCCGAAAATGCTGCTTCCTGCGAATTAGCCCATTCACGTTGCCAAATTTCTCGATTCGCAAGGGCCAGTCGTGCTATAGGAATATATCACACCGTTTGGAGAGAAGTGAAAGCCGTCTTATGTTGTATTCGCGAACGTGGTAGATGGATTTGATTTGAGGTCGAGTGTATGGTAGCCTTTCATCTTGACCTAAAGTCAAGTAAGTACGCGCTAGAGGACTTGTGTTGGGTAGAGGTACCTCTTCGGAAATCAAACCTCTTGAAGATGCCTGAAGCCCCAGCTATCCGTACACCATTCACGTTCACGCAACCAGCGAATCCGAGGAAGTATAGATTGGGTGCTACCCAGCCTCCATGGTACCTAAAACTCCGTTATCAGTTCGGGTCTGTCGAGAGGACGTTTTACACACACAGCTCATGGAAATAATTCAATATTTCGTGATTTCCCCCAATAATGATAGTCAATAAGGGTGCTTTCTTTACTCCTGAATAATACCTAATCTTAGCACGCATCAATGTGAAGCGCAGATATCACGTATACGGACTCACTTGTAGAATCCCCCGAGGTGTTTGTATTTATTCGGAACGCTCATCCATTGCAAGTCGGGGTAGTTCCTTACGCGTACGGCTTGGAAGTCACCACAAATGAGAAGGGGATCGAGTTGTATTGGTTTTGGGTTTCCAATTTGGATATGGCATCGTAGATGTTGTCTAGTTCGCCGTGGCCCTTCAACCTAAACGCAGAGAGATGGGTTGAGATTCAAGATTTCAAAAGAAGGAGGATATGGATGTCGAGCATAGCTTGCACGAGTTAAGACGAGTCAACCACATAGTGAATGGAAGGTTACGAACCTTCATAGTGCATATAAGGAAGGGAATCCCATGTTCAGCAAATGTATTTCTAAGTGAACGGAGATTGTTAGCGCGTTTCCGACACTGTGTATCCAGAACACGCACAAATTTTCCGGGTTATTACTTCAACTAGACATTACGCTCTCGATGATATAATACAATAGGCTGTTGGACCAAAGACAGCGTAGGAATACGCAACAGGACGGTGGTGGTAGGAAGTCAAGTCAAATCGCGTTATGTAAGCGGTGTCGGGCCGACGTGGTTGTGGCGTCGGCGGTTGTTCAAGTTTCGGGCAAGCTCCTCGTACCACCTTTCTGCTTTATCCTCTTGTTCCAAGCAAGCAGCATATGCAAAGTTCCCTTCCTCCAGAACCTGAGTGATGATTCACGGGACACCATAGCTAACACGACGCCAACGCCGCTAAGTTGGGGAAAGAGGAAGCTTAAAGGTGGATGTCCAACGGTGCATTGAAACCGCTTCACCCCTTCACCCGCAGCCAATACTGACAAATTTCAAAGAAATGAATGGATAGGCCATTACATCCTGAATTTCATAAGAAGGATAGTAAACAA
Source organism: Chondrostereum purpureum (assembly GCA_004354395.1). Classification (NCBI taxonomy): domain Eukaryota; kingdom Fungi; phylum Basidiomycota; class Agaricomycetes; order Agaricales; family Cyphellaceae; genus Chondrostereum; species Chondrostereum purpureum. The sequence continues at coordinate 17,410 of LBLO01000610.1, read as the reverse complement.
CACAGAAAAATCGTAAGTAGTAAAATGGCGGGACATCTACAATGTATCTATCTATCTACAAAATGATAAGCGTAATCGTAATGAAAGTCCGATCCAATCAGGCATGAAGAAACATGAAGAAAAACATATAAAGCCATCAAAGAAAGGTGTCACAATCGTAGTGGAAACTCGTAGGTGAAAAGAAACAAGAAGAAAGAGTCCGTAGTTGGTAGTTGCAGTCCTAAGTCAAAGTAGAGCCTCCATCAAGGGGCTGAGGACGAGAATGTGAGAACTTCCAGATGATCATCGCGACACCTATAATGTTCACCGCAATTGCACAGAACACGAGGAAGATGAACTTGCATTTCCTACCCCAGCGTGCGGTTGCTCTGCAATACATCCCGAAGATGTGTTCCCTCTCCGCGGGTGTCTTATCATGAAGCCAACCGCCTGGCAAGCTAGCTGAACACGGAGGACGATCGCGCAGGTACCACCCGACGGCCCAAAGAGGTGGAAACACTAGTGTCTGTGTCAGATCTACGAAAGGGGAAGAAGAGCACTTGAACTCACAGAATCCCCAACGATACATAGTGCGCGTCACAACGGACGGTGGTTTCTGTCTAAGCATCTCCAGGGCAGGGGATAAACAAGCGCTAGAGGTTGTCTCCTCGCGTCTGAGAACATAACGCTGCCTAGACCAAGAATCGTGGTCGTTTGGGTAGGTGGCATGAGGAAGACGAACGCCCCCGCTCGTACTGAGCACTTCTTTGGTGACCAAAACCTCAATGGCTGGGTTCCCGGTGGACTTGAGCAATTCAATTGCAGTCCACTTGATGGTGGGATGAGCGCCCATGGGGAAAATGAATGTGGTTTAATGTTGAGAAGAGAAAAGAAGGGAGATAATGAAATAAGATAGCGGACATAGAGGCTCTTATATACTATCTGGCATGAAAGGTCCTTTGAGGTCGCTCAAAGGGAAAGCGATGGAAGCTGTGCACATTGGCCGGTGCTTTGACATGCCAAATCGGGAGGAAATGAGAGTGGCTCAAAGGGAGCTCTTATATCCCGGTTCGTCTTTGTGAGTTGAAAAGCGATGATTTGAGGGAACATTCTGGGATCTAAACCAAGTCATTAGAGAACAGTATACCTGGAAAAGCACCTGTATGGAACTATGTCATCAAATGATGCACCCGTTGTTCCATCTCTTACCATCCTAGTAGAGAACGGAACGTGAATTTCTCCGGAGGTTGCCTGCGAAGAATTGAGTAGGTGAATTGCCAAAGAGCACGGACGCCTTGACAGATGTTGTACTCACACTCTTCCTATACCCTAGAGCAATGTTCAGAAGCAAGGTTAGACAACGTAAATGCCAAGAAGTTCAGATACATTGTAGTCACTCACAGCGTCGCTCAGCATCCTCTCCATGAAGACAAAGCCCAAGTTTGAAACCTGCACGTAAAGGTCTTCGTAGCGAGGAACATCTCAATTGGATGTCCATACACTCTGGGGATCCGCAAGAGAAGAGAGTATAAACTATACCTCAACCCTGCCACCCATGGCAATGTCAGCGAACGCAAGTGATTGCCCCTCCCAAGTGTGTCTCAGGCGGCTTATCCCAGCTGGAGTAGTAGACGTGCAGATGTATGGAGAGCGTCAGTCTCAGCATAAGCCTCTGACTCCTGAAAGCGAGTTGGTTTGTAGTCTTCCCTGGCAATATGCAGCCAAGTCGTTATTCCTGCGATTCCGCAGTAAAAGGTACAGAATCCGTATAATTACTACAATCTAGAGGGGACGTCACTATCAGCAAGTTCGTGCGCATATCCTCCAAGACTTATCCACAATTTGATTTGATCTGATTTGTGAGGTGCGTTGTTCTATCGCGCTGTCTGTGGGGTCTCTCCTCTGATTGTAAGGAATAGACGAGTGCAGTTTGTTTGAGGAAGAGGGTGTCAATAGGCGTCGGGCTATATTGAACACTCTGAGCAAATGAGAGCAAATGCAAAGAAGGTTCTCACTTACATAAAATGGTATATGGAAAGCCATCCAGTCCGATATTCATTCGTATTTCGTATTTTCAGATCTTCCCGGCTACGAAGGCCTTCAGGCAAACCTCCATCGAATATGGTTGCGATATGAAAATAGTATGACTAGAGACGTTGAGCGAAACACGTAGGCTTGAGGTCCAAAAGACATAAGATTGATAGTGGCTAGAATATCACTCGTTGGTTTGGGCTATACAACTTGACGGAGGGTTGGTGATGAACTTCTTGTTTCCTCCTGATGTGTTGGAATGAGAGATGCTCGGACAAGAGAATGGAGAAATTCCTCGATATTATGTCTAGTACCCAGGCTATAGGGGCAGGGATATCGAAAGGATACGACTCATATCGCCGTTGCTGTTCAAGAGACTTAACCGCGGACCGGATTACCCTCAAGCAAGTCAACGGTCCGGCCGGGGTGTCTACGGCATCGAGACGTGGCGTTGAGAGAGAATCAAAAAATTCTAGATGCTAAAGCAATAATCCTGTTCTTTTGCCCATTAGCAACGGGTAAAAAAATCGACTGATAGGGATAGGAATAATGAAGAAGAAGGAAAGGAAGCTGAGATGAGCAGCATGGCGCAGCTGGAAGCGCGCAGGGCCCATAACCCTGAGGTCACTCGATCGAAACGAGTTGCTGCTATTAGACCCTCTTCTGCYGTTTTTTAAATAATGCAATGTTTCGTGTGCCAAGTTGGAAGGTATATATATACTCTAGACCACCCTACCAATTCGTGGGTAGCTATCAATGCCACATACAGCAGCGCGGGGTTACATGAGCTCAGTTGAGCATCCACCAGCTCGACAGACGAGTTCTTTTTCCGCGAAAGGAAGAATTTCTGTTTTGCGGACTACGCTTGGGCGTTCGGAAATATTTCGAGGGTTACGATCGTGGAGAAAGCGAATGCAAGTGGGGTTTCCCAGCCTACGCACGTCCATGCTGACAGGGCGTTTGAATGATCACTGGAATCCCCGACCCTATGCGTAGGATCGGCCTCGGACGCCAGACTGGGAGGACCTCTCTCTCGCTGCTGCATCTTTTCCTGTAGGGGTCATGAACTACATAGAAGCAGTGCAGGGTGGGGTATCATCCCGCCTGAATCCAGTGTAGGGTTACTTCTTGCCTGGCGAGAGCATCGTCCGTCAGTGAGTACCNTTTGCTGTGCTACGTTCTCCACTCACTGATAAGTGCTCAGGGTTAACCTTTGCATCATGATGCATAGGCCTTATCCTCAACCTCTCTCCATCGCATCACATTGCATACATCCCATCCCGACAACTGCGATGAGCTGCTCGTCGACCAATTTCGCATGCATGCCGCCCTCCCGCCTTTATCTTTCCCTCCGCTCTCATAACGTCTTCTTTTCTTCCCAGCGCCCAAATACTACTACTTTGTTTCTGTGCAACCTCCTGGCATGCAGCGCCGGGAGTTGGGCTTTATGTATGCACGTTTCCCTTTGCTTTTCCTTTCTATGCCATATTTCCGTTTCCTCTCTTTTCTCGCAATCCAATCGCAATGCTTCAGAACCACTAGTACCCCGTCCCAGCCATGTTCGTTCTCTTGAGGCTTNGCGRGAGTGGCACCATTCTTCCTCTAACCCTATGTTTTTCTCTTAATAACTGTTTCTGACCTTCTACATCCCACGATTCGTGTTCATCGGTACTACATTTAACATGCAATTCTCCACCTAGTAGTACAGTGGCACATTAGATGGGTGAAATATTTCCATTACATTTACCCGTATACAAAGAAAACCGGTCGTCCTCAGGTCAGGGGAACCGATAACTGTGCCCTTAGCCTGAGTATTAGAAACGGCTCGGACATGGCTAGTTGGATCCAATGAGGCTAGAGCAGATGTTACCACGCAAATGCAAACCACCGCAGTCATTATTCTGGGATAATTAGATTACAATGTGCACTACAGAGGAAGAGGAAGGAAGGAAAACTACTGCTGTTACGATTATAATGAACCTAAGGATTATAAGGGTAGTGGAAGAGGAATGATTGTTGTAGAAGTATCAATGTAGGACCAGCCTATGGACATGTCGTGAATTAAGAACTACTGGCACCGAAGACGAATGGTTTGGAAGGAGTAGTGGTTGAAGTGTCGTGAGGCGATGGATTGTGGAGAGATGACGACGTCGAAGCGTTGAAGCCTCCAAATGGACGGGAAGCAAAGGGTTGAGCGGGGGGCGGTGCCGAGGGATTGCTAGTGGAAGGGAACCTGCGGTCCATGGCAGCAGTTTCGTAATACTTCCTCTGCCATAACGCCTCCCGCGCTGCACCAATCTCCAGAGTCATGTCGATACCCAGCGTAAACGACTCTTCCCTCGTCAGATATTCCTTCCGGGTGATCAACCCATTCTTGCCTTGTGCGACCCAATCCAGAATGGAATACGTTTGGCCGAGAATGATCCTCCGCGCAAGATTGAGTTCGAGGACGTTGACATGAGCGATAGCGAGCGCACGGATTCTGTCCATCCTCCACCGATCACAAAGACGCAGAACAGCTTCCCATTCTTCGACTGATAGCCGGAACTCTGGGAATAGAGTCGTCGAGCCCCAACTCACAAACTTGCTATACAGAAGCAAGCAGTCTATAAACTTTGAGAAGACATAGCCAAAAGGGGGGGTTACTCACGTTGGGTACAGGACCGCCAGGAGTGAGAGAAAGTCTTTTGTGGTAAACTGGTCGAATCTGACTATAGCCTTTGATGCTGTGCCGTCGCTGTTACGCAAGGCATTGAGTTTGGCTTTGAGAATCGCGGACTCGTCTTCGAAGCGATATCCGGGAACAGTAAACTCATGACCTTCGACCTGCAACACCTGAGATAATTTTCGGAGAGAAGTAATAGAGCGATACACACAACGAAGGTCACCATATGAGTGAAGAGTGTCCCCACTTCTGACTCATTGGACGCCACTGGGTCGCTCATTTGAGGGGCATAGTCGGCCGAGTAGGAGGAGGGCATGGGAAGAATCTGCTACATAGCCATCATGAGTACGTCGTGTCAGACGGTGGACATGGATAATTACGAGCAAGTCAGGGAGAAGGTGAAGGGAAATCTACAATGAGTGTTGGATCAGTAGGAGCTCGGAGAGGTGGGAAGCCAACAACAACACTTACAACAAAAAGAGCGAGAGTAAAAGAGAGAATGTCGCGGTTAAAGTAGTCGTCCAGGACCAGCTAGAGTGGTTACTTGTGAGTGGCTTTGCCAATGATGGGAGAGTAAGAGAAGTGTTAGGTATCAGTGGCTTCAGAGAAAGGTGCTTTTAAAGAGAGAGCGGATATAAGATAAGATACCGGGACAAAGGAACGGGAGTGCCTAGGATGCCGCGTGTATATGGTGTGTTTGGAGAGTCACCTTCATACAACCGTAGCGCACACCAGCAGACATTGGCTTCGTCATTACGGGCAGAGCTCAGGTGAAAAGAGACAGAGCTGGCCTCGTTCAAGAGAGAATACTTAGGCAGTAATTTCAGTGAATTTACAACAGTACATTCCTCATCCATTTCCTACCAAGTGAATTAGTTATTACGCGGCTAAGACCGATTACAAGCTGCAGTCACCTTACAAACATGAAGAGTGCACTGTGAAAATGAAACGGCCGAGGAAACAGTTCATAGATATACCCATGATTTATAGTCTTTCTCAGGCAATTGAGACTAGAAAGAGTCGACGACTCGGATAATGATTGGATGATGATGGTCGGAAGCAAAAAAAAAACGGATAAGATAAGATCTAGATGGAAATCAGCAATCACGATCGACTGGCCATATTCCCACGATGCATTCCTGCCACACACGTGCGCCTCCTCTATTGGGTAGTCCCTTCTAGTTGTATGACGCATCATCAGACTTATGGTACCTCTGAAAATAACCTGCACGCTCGAGTTTCTGTTTCAAGAATGGGATCTACTAGGCTGTATTCCTGCCTCAAAGCTGATCATTGTGTTGTAAATGCAGAGAATCTCATATCATACAGAGCTTGAATATTCCCACGAAGTCTTCTCCGCCACCGCCATGTCTATGTTTCGACGTTTCGGTCACCTTGGATGGATCCGGCTGAGAGGCCCCGGCATATTGTGCCAACCGTAGGTTCCATCCTGCTACTACTACCAGTAATGCCTCCCTCCCCGACCCCGCAGTGAAAGCAACACATCGTCGAGAACTGGCGCGCTGCTGGGCGTTCCATACCAATATTGCTTTGCTATATGAAGCGCCCAGGCTCGTGAAGGATAAGTCAATATTTGCGGTCGTCTATAGGTGCGCGAACAGCTGTTATGTAGTCTTATCTCCTGGTTGACGTTCCAAGTCTCAGGCTGCCTCACCTAATCTCCTCATGTTCAGCCTTCTTCACCCCCGAAAGTTTGTCTATCTTTGTAACCTCGGGCGAGCCGAGACATGWCCGATATTACTAACGCCAGCGTCAAGATGATGAGGAATCAGATTTTCGTTTAARGCTTCTCGCTCATAGGGTGGGTTAGCTGCAGCCTTGATCACTTCCCCCATCCCTGCGATGAATGGGTCACAAAAGTCTGAGGACGAGACAATCTTAGAAGATGTACACACCAAGGAGGTGTCATATGAGCCCCNGGATGGTGGGTGGAAAGCCTGGTCGACGGTTATGGGTTGTAGTCTGGTGGGGTTCGCGACTTTCGGGTGAGTTCATGTATGCATCATGATATACAACATGTATCCTAAACAGAAAGACGGATAGATTCGTGAACGGCTTCGGCGTCTTCGTGGATTTCTATAATGAAGATTATTTGAGCAACTATTCGCCTACATTAATCACTATGATCGGAGCCGTCCAAGTCTTTGTCTTGTACATTCGTTCGTCTCTCTTCTCTTTCCTTTATCTACACCTGGTTCACGGGGCGCATTAGTCGCAGGTCTTGCTGGAACCGTGTTTGACGCGTATGGTCCAAGATGGATTATACCCATGAGCGGTTTTGTCGTCGTCTTTTCTTTGATGATGCTTTCCTTGACGAAACCACATCAAATATGGCAGCAATACCTCGTGCARTCTGTTTTGTTCAACCTAGGAGCCTCCTTTGCGTACGTGGTTCTGAACCATTGTACTGTGGGTGCAAAGTTTATAAAGTCTATTGATGTAGATTCTTCCCGGCTGTTGCGATCATGGCGCATTGGTTCAAACGAAGAGTCGCTTATGCTACAGGGTGTGTTGCTGCAGGAGCTAGCGTCGGAGGGATCGTGTATCCCATCATGTTGGATAAGTTGATTCCGAGGATTGGGTTTCGTATGTCCTTTCCTATTTTAATCCCAACCACTACTGACTTCTCTTTTGGGGTAGCTTGGACAATCCGGGTTGCGGCTTTCATGGCGTTATTCTGTTTCGGAGTCGCGTCTCTGACTATCCATCAACGCCGGCCAGCTAAACCTCTGCCACCACTTACACGATTACTCGCGTTCGACGCATTCAAAGATCCGAGATACCTCATCCTCGCTATCGGGAGCTGGTTCTCCGTGTTCTCCGTGTTCACGCCATTCTTCTACGTCGGGCTCTATGGATCGGTCGCGAATGGGGAATCCGAATTGACGCCGTACTACCTCTCCATTATGTGCGCCGCAGCAGTCCCAGGACGTGTTCTGCCCAGCATCATTGCTGATAAAGTAGGCCGATTCAACACGATATTCGTCTCCACCACATTATCCGCGGTCCTCACGTTCGCATTATGGTACTCGTCGACAGCGGAGGCTAATATCATCGTATTCGCTGTGCTCTATGGGTTCACGAGCGGGCCGTTTTTCGCGCTGCTGCCAGCGTGCGTGGCGACGATATGTCCGGTGGAGAGTATCGGGGCAAGGGTGGGGATTATGTATGCGTTTTTGAGCACGGGCGCGTTGGCGGGGACACCGGTTTCCGGGGTGTTTATTAGGGAGCGGACGGTGGAGAATTTCAGGCATTTGATTTTGTTCTCGGTATGCGCCTTTCGCCGTGGTTTCGAGTGTGGATGCTGACTTTTGGTGTGATAGGGTGTTATGGGGTTTGTTGGGGCATTTTTTATTGGAGTTGCGAGRTTTGTGAAGGAGAGGAAAGTGTTTGCCATTGTATGAGATATCGACGACCTTCACCACTTTCCAATGAAGCCTCCGCTTCTTCGTCGACTCATGCCGAGATGAACCTGGCGCCGGAAGCTGTCACTTGAATCGATATTCTGCCAGACATAAGTAAGTTAGAGTACAGTACTTGCGCGTTTATAGAATTCGTTTGCATGACAGTCAGCTGGGAATTCGATATTGGAATGAAATGTGCTCAGTTGCAGATGCTTGGACATGGGTTAGGCTTCGATTTAAATGGTCAACTTTTCCAGGGGTTTCAATCCGTCACGAGCAAGTTACTGCGATTGATAATACTGATGTTATTCGAATGTGTTACTTGTGTATGTAGAGCAGGAGGCGGAAACGTGAGTCGTAGATGGGTTATACTAGATAAGATGGGATGGGATTCGGTGGATTAGATGTGAAGTTCAGATTAGATAGGATAGGATTACTGGTAGGTTACTATCAAGTCAGTCAAGTAACACTAATTGAGTGGTTTCTGCCATTCAAGCTCTGTAGGATAGATAGGAGGAGATGGTATTCTCTGCATTTAAAACAAAGTGGTTCTCAGCGAAGATTACAGCCTATGGTCCCGTTCTTCAATGAATAAAATAGTCTCAAAGGTCGATCATACTGAAAGGTCGCGTATCTTAATCTTCGACGGTATGCACTACGACGAGGAAGGACAGCTTCCAGTATTACATGGAGGATTGACGGAGATACATCGTGATTCAAGCTCTGTGCCAGTCGATCGTGCCATCTTATCTTATAGAACCAGCAGGCGGTGTTGCGCCACATCATCGGAAGCCCGGTCCGAGGACTATCGGTCAGGACTCAGTAATTGCGTGGCAGTGCTCCTTCAGACTCTCACCTCACCGTCTTACCTTGGAATTCAAATGTAGCCGTTCCAATTGTCCCTTGGGCCCTCCGTTTCCTGATGAACCATGCACAAAATTGTATGTCTGCCGTGTTTCTAGCGAAACTTCGACGAACCCCTTGCTCGCTGCTTTCCTTTGCAAATGACGTTGTTTCATTCACCTCTGGTCTGGGTGATCCCTCCGGAAATTCCAGATCTTATTCTCGACTAGGATCTACATGAGGTGAGTATTATACTGTCTCAGGCGTACAGAGTAACCAACCAACGAAATAGGTGAAGACTAAGGACATCTCAATCCAGCAGAAACATAGCTTTTGAACACCCTCTTCAAACCCAGCACTTCAGTAACGATGAAGCAACATTATTCCTCTCAGGCTGGTCGTAAAAATGAGGAGGAGTACGGCGACTATTTACTTCTAGCAGCCATTTTACTATGGTTGGTATGGAATGTGATGGAAGGTGGCTGTATGATTACTTACAGGCGCCATTCCATGCGCTTCCTCGTTCCTTTGTTTCGGTCTCTCATTCTATATCCGATATCTCTATAAAAGCGGCTTGTGCCAAAGCCACGGAGGCCGAATCCTGTCTCTTACTGTTCCACCATCGACCAAGCCACTCACGAACACGCTCCACTAAATCTACAATCTTGGACGACTACCTTTCAGCCTTTCCTTCGTGCTCGTCTTTCTCATCGTCAGCGTTCTTAGTGGCTCTCTGGTGGCTCCTTGCTAACCAGCCTTTCCAGACATTCCTTCCAAAACCACCCAGTCTAACAGTGAGTTTACAACTAAGACATCCAAACACGGCGCTAATGACACTCTTCTAGGCAATGACCTCGATTCCTTCCTTGATCTCAACTTCGCTCATCGCGGCATCCGATGCCACTCAGAGGAATGACCTAGTGGCGTCCGATGAGGTGGAAGAGTTCACCCTCTTTACCAATATAGTCACGTTCATAGTGCGTATTTCTCTGTATGCCTCACCGAAAGGTCTCTTATTACTCATAGGTTCAAGGTCGTGAAATTATCGCGCCTCGCTATCGCTTTGAGGATGAGTCCGAGATTCTCAAAGCCAAACTCAACGCCCTCCATACCGGTACTACTCCATCAATGGCCATACTCAAAATCGAAGATGTCACCGCCAAAGAGTTCTGTTCTCTTCTAAAGGTTCTGTATCCGACGTAGGTATTCGTTGATAAATCTCTTCAAGCCATCATTGCTTACATGAATGATCTTAGGAACTTCACGAGGTGCTCGACGCTGAATCTCTGCACGTCCTTCGAGTTGTCGACATTGGAGGAATGGGAGTCCGTACTTCGTCTCTCTAACCTCTGGAAGATGAACATGCTCCGACTGGTTGCCATTTCCCACATCAACATTTTCGGAATCAGCTACGCCCGGCAGATCATCCTCGGTCGAGTGCACAAAGTCACGGAGTGGATCACCGGAGGTACAAAGGGGTTGGTCACTCGAAAAAAGCTACTTTCGAAAGCAGAAGCGGAGCTGTTAGGGTTAGACACCACTTTGGAGATCCACGCTTTGAGGGAGAAGGCGCTCCAGGATAAACTCGCGTTGGTCACCAATCCCGCGACGAACACTATTGTCTCTCCCGTCCCCATTGCCAATAAGACCCACACTCCATCCCCAGCCCAAATCGCATCCTCTGCTGTCCCCGGGGCTCCTGTACCTGCCGCGAAAACTGTTGCAAAGCAGGTTGCATTTGCAGCAACAAGCGGGAGTCGAGGCAACACATCGTCATCACCTCCTGCCTCCGGAGGGCTGCTTCCAGGCGGGGACACGTCGAGATTGAATACAAATGGAGGGCACGCAACCTCTTCGACACAGAATAACGGTGCTTCTGCCAATAGCACACTCGGAAAGGATACCTCCAAGCCGTTTAACTGTAGCCCAAACCCCAAGCAGTCACTTTTTGGCAACGACAAGCCGTCTACTACGTCTCCATTTTCGACTTGATTCCTAATCTAATCTGCTGGTAGACTGGTTTTACCGGCTGAGCGAGGACATACTTCCGAATCCCCATCTCTTTCTTCTCGTATTTCATTCGGATACACTTAGACTCCCGTAAATTCATGGCTGGCTGGCTGGTCGTATCCATATCTTTCTTGTACCTGTTTCCTTGTCTGTTTTGTAAATAGACGATCAATGTAAACGATGATGTTTTTTTGTGTGCTGAACCTGACTAGCCAGGTTTCAGGAAGTGTCCATTGACTCCTACGTTTTCTAAATACCNTGTAGCCCACCTTCCATTCTTTCTTCCATGGTCCGCGTCCGATTTCTCTTTCTCTTCCAATAGCAGTATTCCTGTTCAAGTGCAAGTGTAGACGATGATTTGTATTCCTTGGAAATAACCATTTTCTCAGTATGATTCTTAACATGAGTGATTGACCGTCTCTTATATCATCTCTCATAGGTGGAGGCTTACTTGTTTAACGTACCCAGATATTGCTTCGAATAAGAATCGGATGTATTCAAGACTATGTTTACTCTTCCGCAAGGAGTCTCGTCTACGCAAGATGGTCAATCAACTTGATCCTCTTTGGCGTAACGAACGATGAGTTCAGAGCACTTATACCCCAAGTAAGTAGGCGCAACTCTTCTTCGTTTTAATCCACGAGATTTTTGGGGAAATAAAGTACATGGCGGATTCAGACTCATCTGCCAACGTCACTTGTTTCTACTAGTTCAACATTTAGTTTTCCGTGAGTAGAATGTCATCCAACAGCATCCAACAATGCGTCAGTTCTCGGCAATGCGTAGCTCTTCAGAACGAGGGAGGCGATTGAAGCTTTCTGGGGAGCACTAGGGGAGACAAACTTGCAGTCGATTCAATTTGCTGAATACTCTTATCCGGATCCATAGAAGGTGACTGAGAAGTCAGACTCAAAGCGTAGACATGGCGGTGGCGGAGAAGGCATCGTGGGGATATTTAGGGCCGGGTTTGATCTCCATCTTATCTTATCTATCTCAAATAATTTCCCTTCTGACCCTCGTGACCTCGTCATCTACATCCTTTTTCCATGTATTGTGAATCGGGATTGCCATAGCAGTCCCGAAAAAGAAGACATATGGCTGTTTCTTTCTGCTAAAGGTCTGCTCAACCAATCAATTCCACGCTGAATTCGTCTTATTTGCAAGGTGAATGCTCATCACATCTCCTTGACTTCCTCTAATCAAAGCCTCCCTATGTATGCCCTTCTCTTCTCACAGGAAAGTAAATCATGGGTAGATCTTTGTGCAGGGCCTGCTGCTAAACCGCACCATCGCTCCTTACTGTACTATAACTCAAGCCATCATCCTATCTCGCAACGAACGGGCAGGTCACGCGAATCAGTCTCTCAGATCCTCAAGCTAGAAAAAACTTTTTCAATGCTAGTGTTAAAAGTCTGGTCAGTATGTGCCGTAGAGATAGCGGGAGAAACATCCCCAAACGATATCTCAGCGGCCATCCAGGCTCCCCGTTTATACGAAGACCGTAGACTAATATCTTCACCAGGGTCTTTGATTCCATCCTATACCTTCCTCTGTAAGACAACGCGAATTTTTGCATTGGCGAACACGTATTGGAACCGCTTGAGCGCTGGATGAAGGAACAGGACACCGATATCACGATGTACATCAGCAGCTATGGGTTTCTTCATCTTGTTGGTTGYTGTTATCTGTGAGCTAGACTGGTTCGATTGACTACCAAAAACTACGATATACTTATCTTATAATTATGGTATAATCGCGGACCTCCAAGGTGGATACATATCTTCTTCTCCTCGTCTATAAGCTACATAGCTTCTTTAGAACACACCGTCGTAGAGGGAGTACACTTTTGAGGTGTACCAAATCATACGATAGACAAGACTTCAATATACTGAGGGAAGTGATAGATGTTGTACAGAACCCGCAGAGATGAGCAGTCAAGGAGAAGACGTTGAGCCACACCATCGGAAGCCCGGTCCGGGAAATATCGGTCAGTGATTGCGTGGCAGTGCTCCTTAAATTCTCACCGCCGTCTTACCTTTTAATTCAAATGTAGCTGTTCCAATTGTCCCTTGGGATCGCTACTTCTTTATGAACCAAGGACAATATTATATCCCTGCCGTGTTGCTAGTTTGAACCTTCGACGAACACCTTGCTCGCTGCTTTCCTTTGCAAATGACGCTCTGTCATTCACCTCTGGCTGATCCCCCGGAAATTCCAGGTTTTATTCTCGACTATCAACCTCGCATTCGACTGTATAACGCGCCGTGAATGGTTGCAGACAAAGATGGGAGACAATTGGATCTACCTGAGGTGAGAATTATGCTGTCTTAACCAATGAAATAGATGAAGAATAAGGATGTTTCAATCCAACAGAAATATAACTTGTGAACACCCTCTTCAATGATCCGTATCTGTCTAATCCTCAACCCAGCACTTTAGTAATGATGAAAGCAACATAATTCCTCTCAGGCTGGTCGTAGAGGAGTACGACGACTACTTGGTTGCAGCAGCCATGCTACTGCGGCTGGTTTGGAATGCAACTCTTTTCGAATGTCCATGCTGGAGTGCGGTGGAAGGTGACTTTATACAAAGGTATGATTATTTACAGGCGAAATTCCGTACGCTTCCTCGTTCCTTTGTTTCGGTCTCTCATTCTATATCCGCTCTCTATAAAAGCAACCTATGCCGAAGCCACCGAGGCCCAATTCTGTCTCTTACTCTTCCACCATCTACCAAGCCACTAACGAACACGCTCCGCTAAATCTATAACCTTGGACGACTATCTTCCTTTCGACATCATTTCCTTCGTGCTCATCTTTCCTATCGTTAGTATTCTAAGTGGCCCTCTGTTGGCTTGTCACCCTGCTAACCGTTCTCTCCAGGCATTCCTTCGAACACCACAGGGTTCAACAGTAAGTTATAAATTAGGACAACTACAACGACCTAATGACACTCCTCTAAGTAATGGCTTCGATTCCATCTTTGAATTCAACTTCGCTCATCGTGGCACCCGATGCCACTCAGAGGAATGACCTAGTGGCATCCGAAGAGGTGGAGGAATTCACGCTCTTTACCATTATGGTTACGTTCGTGGTGCGTATCTCTCTGTATCCTTTAGCGAAAGGTCTCTGATTCTTCGCAGGTTGAAGGTCGCGAATTTGTTGCGGCCCGCTATCGCTTTGAGGATGAGTCTGAGATTCTCAAGGCTGAGTTTAATGAACTCGACAGCAGCGGTAGTGCTACCTTCGAAACCGACCATGCCACCGCCAAAGAATTTCGTTCTCTTCTCAAGGTTCTGTATCCTACGTGAGTTCGTTATGGAAATCTCTCCGAGCGTCATTATTTACACGGTTACAGGAACTTTGTAAGGTGCAAGAACAACCTCTGCGCGCCCATCCGGCTGTCATCGATGGAAGAGTGGGAGTCTGTCCTTCGTCTATCTAATCTATGGGCCATGAAAAAGATCCGCCTGCTCGCTATTTCCCACATCAAAAGTTACAAACCTGGCTTGTCTATGAAGATTATCTTAGGTCGAGTGCACAACGTTAAAGCTTGGATCGAGGAAGGCATCGACGGGTTGGTCAAGCGGGAAGCCCTACTTTCAGAAGCTGAAAAGAAGGCGCTAGGGAAGGACATGGCTTTGAAGATCACCACCCTAAGGGAGAAGAAACTCAGAGAGGAGATCTCAGCCCTCAGTAAGGCTACGAAGGAAATCATGATCTCTTCCACCCCCGCCGTTAGTCCCACTCAAACTCCACCCCTTGCCCAACCCACTCCGGCGTCAGTACCCTCTGCTTTCCCCGCTTTCGCAGTGTTTACCACCAAACCAGATTCAAGTCAGACTGGACATGGAATGTTTGGCCGTGGTCAAGGGAACGTGCCCTCGTCTCCTCCTTCCTTTGGAGGGCATCTTAACGGCGGAGGGTCTTCGATGCAGCATGGCGGTACCTCTTCCAGTGGCGCAGTTAGCAAGTAGACCTCCAAGCCGCTTACCTTCAACTCGAACCCTAAAGAGACACTTGCTGGCAACGACAAGTCGTCGACATCCCTGTTTTCAATCTGACCTAAATTGTGATCTTTTCCGGTAGTGGACTGGCTCCGTCGCTTCATGTACTTCTGAATCCCCATCTCTTTCCCCTCGTATTTCATCCTAATACTTAGACTCCCATATAATCATTACTGGCTTTCTCTTTGGTAGTATTCTTGAATCTGTTTCCTTTCCTTTTCTGTTTTGTAAATAGATGATCAATGTAAACGACGATGTATTCGCTGAACCTGACTAGCCAGGCTCCGTTCGGGTAATACTAATAAAATCGACACCTGTGTCTTCCAAGTGCCTCGTGGCCCACCTTCCNTGCCTTCTTCCATGTCGACGTTCGAGTTCTCTTTTGCTCCCAATAACAGCATGCCTGGCATGGCCAGTTCAAGTCTAAGTGTAGACGATGATTCGTACTTCTTGGTAATGACTGTTTTCTCAGTATGAACATGAGTGATTTGGTCGTGTCTCAGCTAGTCGATTTTCTCATATCATCTATCATAGGTGGAGAATTGCTTGTTCAATGTACCCAGATATCGCTTCGAGCAAGAATCGGATGTATTCAAGACTATGTTTACTCTTCCGCAAGCAGTCTCGTCTATACAAGAGGGTCAATCAAGAGAGCATCCCCTAACCCTTACTGGTGTAACGAGTGACGAGTTCAGAGCGCTTTTAAAGGTCTTGTATCCCAAGTAGGCGTGGCAACTCCTTTTTGCTCATGATTGCTTTTCATTCACGATTCTTTTTGAGAAAAATGAAGTACATGGCGGATTCAGATCCATCTGCTGACCTTCATCTTCACCGTGACGAGTGTGAAGCCATCCTCCGACTCGCAACTTTATGGGATATGGGCAAAATACGTGACTTCGCGATCGCAAGGATAAGCAAACGATTCAGTCCCAGTCCCCTGGAAAAGGTAGTGTTGGGACGACGATACAATGTCTCTGAGTGGGAGGCTTCAGGGAAGACAGAGTTGATAAATAGAGAAGCGGCGATGACGGGAAAAGAAGTGGATGCTCTGGGAATCGATACAATTTTGGAGATATGCGCAGCAAGGGAGGACAGACTGAAGCCAAAGCCGGAGTCGGAGTTAGATTCTGGTCCGATACAATTTCTACTTTGACRTATTTAAGACGGAATTTACTCTCCCGCAGGGAGGGCTACTATTGTGAATGGTGAAGTGAAGAATTATCTGCTCAGACTCACAGGTATAAGGAGCCGTGACTTCGGGGCACTGCTGGTGTGCTACATCTGGGGTATATTTAGAGTGGGAATCTTAGAGTCTGTACGGAAAAGGAGGTAGCATTGAAGACGGGATTAAGGAGCTCAGATTCTTGAGATTCTTCTCTGCTCAAGCACTGCTAGGTCATCAGGAGTTACAACTGGGAGCAGGGCTCCTCAGGCTCTGTTACTCTCCAACGTCCTCTCAAAGAATCAGAGATGCTTCGGGAATTCAATCCAATATTTCTTGACAAAGAGTTGCCGAGATACTACCACAATTTGGGGTAATTATCGTCCTGCACCTTCACYAATAGTACATTGGCTTGCAGCGAAAGTCCTCAGTCGCCTCAATCAACAGACTGGTGAATGCGATTCATTGAAGTGTTCCGCTAAGCCGAGTGAATTACTAGATTATGTATTCGATACATCCTGGGCTGACAGACACCTTTACATAGGAAAGAACTCCGCTGGAAAAGCTGTAGCACTAACCAGGGCACTTGTTTAAAACAGGACGAGAAGAACATCAAATGTAGACACGCACCGACGTTCTACATCACCCAGAGACCTGTAAGTGGTTACACGATACCAGTTTTCCTAACCTAGGACCAGCTTCTCATCCGGTAATTAAGTCGAGAGCCCATGAGACGTTGTAAGTCCCTGTCGGTGCCGACGACTCCTGAGCAACGTTTATGCGGAGGGTTCACCCATGAAAGGTGCCAAAAGATGCGCAAGATGTTCAGCAGCCATGAGCTGAAACCGTGGATCTCCCAATAAAACGTTGAAGTCGATAAAGACTGTTGAGTCTGCAGCACTCAACGGGACTCGGGTGCATGAAATAGGGCATACATGAACACGACAGTGCATTGGGCAATCCACGAGAAAGCGGGCAGTATCCCGCAGTAGGAAGTGTGAATGACATTCCTTGGTAAAAATAAATGACCCAGCACTTGCTGCGATAGTGTGCTGTGCTGATGCCGGCATACTGCGTGTATGCCTATACATCCTCGAACGTGCCTACCACAAATTGATCCTCGAAGATAGCCTGTCATATATAGATATTAGCGCTCGCGGTAGTCGTAACGGAGTGTAGTGGCTGGATTAGCATACCTAAGACTGCGTTGAGGTTCTACTGTCCAAACAGAGAACGGAGTTGGTGTATCCTCAAGTTGGAGCTTGAGCAGAGCACAGGAGATATACCTT
>LBLO01000061.1:0-62034 GCA_004354395.1 Chondrostereum purpureum | reverse complement strand
TACTGAAGAGTTTGCGCGTGTCGTCGACTTCATCCTGGAAGACAGTGGGGTTAGGTANTCCTTCAATGGACCGTGAAATGAGGAGAGAAACATACGACGATCAAGATCTTCCTTCCAACAAGCATCTTCCCAGGGTTGGGTCCACTATTTCCCTGAGCCACATCTCTTTACTCTCACGAAGAACCACTCACAGCCATTGGGTCCTGATAACTTCGTTACCAATCTGTTCAACGGTAGTACCCTCCAGAGGCTCGTAGAGAGAAAGTCCAATGGCTTGGATCTGGAGAGTCTTGTTTCCAGTCTCCTCCTTTCTCAGGAAAGTACGCTTGAATAAAGAAGGCGTTGAGAATGACAATGAASACTAGATGAAAGCGGCTGGGAAGGTCACCATGACGCGAGCGGGGAAGAATCCACTTGGATCTAGAATAAGTACCCAAGGCGGACTGTAGTTCAAATATATATACTAACCCTCCACCTGGAAACATTGTAAGCCCGTTGATCGATAGGTCCCCCACATAATAAACATCGCACGTACCAATGGCTACCAGAAGATCAGGGTTGAATTCAATGGCGATCTTCGGTGTAGCGTCCCTAATCATATTATGGATGTTGTTGTAAGTAACATGGTGGTGCTTCACTTCCGACTCAGACATCGTGGGTGAACAAATTTTCTTCACAGAGAGTGGAAAGAGGGAAAGGAAGATCCGTATGACTCACACGCTTGTTCTCCATCATNGCTGCCAAGAAGCCATCACAAAGTTTGCATTCAAACTCACTCAATTGGGAGATCCCATTCATTGCTTGTCTCTTCATTTCGCTGCTTGCATGGACGTTCTGTGTACCGTTAACAATTCAAGTATATGATGTGCTGGATATCTTTTCAATAGGACAAGACAAAGCTCTTCAACCAGACGTCGAAACATGTCTGCAGTCACCAGNCCTCCTCCCAGTCACTCACTTCGCTCTTGATAAAGAATTAGAAGACCTCTACCGCTCAGAGGAATTCAAGCTGCATACATACGATCTCCTAGGCAGCGCCGTTCGAGTGCCGTACGTTCTCACTTATTGCACCCTATCTCTTGGTTACTTATTGTGGCGTAACCGTCTTGCTAGATGTGAATCATACGACGATCTCCTCCCTGTGGGTCAGGACACTCGTTGGAACGTATTTCAGGACTTTCATGATTTCCTGGAACTGTCTTTCCCGCGCATGTTCGTCTCTTCGTCTTACCTCGTTTATTATAACAGTAAAAATTGATCAAACTACCAGTTATGGTTCCCTCAAGGTCACGAGAGTAAACACATATGCTCTAGTATTTCACTGGCAAGGATCAGACCCGGCTTTGAAGCCTCTACTTCTCGCTGCACATCAAGGTAAATACCTTCGTTCTCAAGTAGAAAGAAGTAGTGATGGATTTGGGGCGTTCTCCAGATGTAGTCCCTGTTGACGAATCCTCGAAAGATTCATGGATTCATCCTCCATATTCTGGGCACTTTGATGGTAAATATATTGGAATGTTCGTATTTTTATGGGTGCGTTGACTACGTGTGTCTAGGGACGTGGATATGGGGTCGTGGGAGCGGAGACGACAAAGCAGACCTTATTGCTGAATTGTAAGCATCCGGGTGTTCTTCTACCGTTATGAACACTCATAGATAGCTGCTACTTCTCAGAGTCACCATTGATTCTCTCTTGGCCCAAGGATTCACCCCTCGGCGGAGCATCGTTCTCGCGTTCGGTATAGATGAGGAAGCGTCCGGGATGGAGGTTAGTTTGCTAGCGTTGGGCCCGTCTTAATGGGCTAAATCTGCTTTGCAAGGGTGCGGGAAAACTAGCCGTCTACTTGGAGGAAACATATGGAAAGGATAGCTTTGCTCTCCTCTTAGACGAAGGAGGTGACCTCTTCTCTAGCTACCCCAAAATGACGTGACTTCTGACTATCTTGTTAGAGGGCTATGGGAAAAACTCGGTGGATGAGCTCGTATTTGCCCTTCCAGGGATCTCTGAAAAAGGATACTTTGATGCGAGAATCGAGGTACTGGCTCAAGGGGGACATTCCAGTGTTCCTCCACCTCACACCGTTAGTGTTCCATCCCCGCGGGCTGCTTCTATTGGCTAATCGTTTCTCGGACCCAATTACCAGAGTATCGGCCTTCTCTCTCTTYTCGTCGTAGCTCTTGAGCAGCAGCCACACCACACCGCCTTTTTGCGTAATGGAACCGCGTTCTCAAACGCCCAATGCGCTGTGAAACATCAACCGGATTATCCTCAAAGTCTTCGGGATATTGCACGGAAAGCACTCACAAATGATAATGCTTTGAAACAATTCGAAACGGCTTTAAGAGACGCCAACCCATTCTTCGGTGTTATGTTGAGGACTACTCAAGCAATAGACTTAATTCAAGGCGGGGTGAAGGTCAACGCCCTTCCGGAGATGTCTTGGGCAGTGGTGAACCACAGGATCGCAGAACATAGGTAGGCGAAGAGGTCCTGGMCCCTCCTCCATCTCTTTAAAATTCTCCATGAGCTGATCTGTACATGAATCCAGCTCAACTCAAGAAGTTCAAAACCATATCGTCTCTATTCTTCTCCCCGTTTCCCGGGAGTATAACCTTACTGTCAATGCATTTGGAGTCAAATATCCTCTTCCCTCGGGACGCAGCGAATCTGGTCAAGTTATTTTATCCGATGCATTCTATTCTGCTTTGGAACCATCTCCAGTCACTCCCACCGGTCGAGGGACTCCTTATTATCTCGTATCTGGAACGATAAAGGCTACGCTGCAAACCAGCCAGAGGTACAAAGCTTCTGGAATCGTGGTGGCGCCGTCTTTGGGTCTAGGAAATACCGGTGCGTCCTTGGCATGTACGACTAAGATTGTGGCTTGACAGAGCGTGCAGATACCCGCTTCTATTGGAACCTGACACGAAATATCATACGTTACTCCCATCGTGGAGATGAAGACGACCTGTTCAATGGATTACATACTGTCAATGAAGGTAATGCCCGCARGTAATTCGTAAAAATTTACGCTGAAATTTATTCTTCCGACAGCTGTGCGGGGGGAGTCACTCATTGAACAAATTCGGTTCTTTACYAAGCTTATTTTGAATATGGATGAAGCCGCCGAATTTTAGTCTYCCTGTTGATATCGTCGTTCGAGCCGAGGGTGGCCTCTAACGCTTTGTGGATGCATTTATACCGTCCTCACGTTCCATAAGTGAGGAGGTTTACACTACTGGTATCTCTTGTTTTATCTGGTTCTATACTTTCAATCCCGTGTCCCTGCAGCGGAAGCAATTCGGTATGAGGAATAAGAGTGAGACATTCCGATCGGATGCTAAGTATCTGAAGATCGACAGACCAAGTGACACATACCGGACACGGTCGTATAGTGAATACATTTTGGCACTAGGCAGCAAACATCGAGACAAGCTTGCTTGGCTGAGGCATTATCTAGTATCTACTGTAAGTCTACAGGAGCTTTTATCATATGGATTCGACTTTCAAGGCAAGCAGCTATAATACTACTGGTACCAGGCTAAATGTACAGGTCAATAAATTTGTCTGCCGATAACGAGAACGCTATCTCCACGATCAAAGGTGTTTGATGATTCACCCGGCGGCAATGAACAGGGCCTGCGACACCAGCGGATCTCTCCAAAAAGGGAATACCTCGCCGATGTCGGTTTCTTAACTGCCAGATTGGGTGTTTCCAGAGCTTTGACCGATGAATGAAGGAATTGGAGTCTGTAAAGGCTTTGTATAAAGGTACATATAGACTACTTCAAGACAGAAACCTGGTGGAAATAATTGTATCAGAAACAAACATGGTTTCAAGCGGTTTCACCTTATAATTGAGTGATAGCACGTCTGAGCTTTACGAACTTTGATGACGCGGCGGCAACGCCCCATGTTGCACTCAGTGTTTAAAGGTATCTATCCYATTTCTTGGACTGTAGGTTGGCTTCCAGAGACTCAAGAGACTGCCAGCAGTCCCTCAAACTTGTCCAGTACCCAGGGGCCGGGTAAAGTCGACCGATCAATCGGATCGMCGCCTCACATTTGTAACACAGAAACGTGACAAGCCGCCGGGAAGATAAAAGCCGGCCGACGGCTGTTGGCCGCACCCGCACCGCAATTAGCGGGAGAAGCATTCCCCATCTCTGAACCCAACCACAACCTTCATGGAGAAAAGCTCAAAGCGAAAGCGCCTGGCAAAGGTAAGTCTATACGATAAGAAGAGAACCAAAATCCYTATTAAACTTACTTGTTGAAGGCCTGCGACGCTTGCCACAAGTCAAAACGCCGATGTGACGGTACTTCACCTTGTAGCAACTGCTATTATGCTTCCAAGACTTGCACATACACCGATGCCTCTGGTCGACCAGTCCCAGCCCCAAGGAGAGAGGTAGGAGCCTCCGACTCTACGAAACGACCGAGACACGATGAACCTGCAATGTTTGCTTTCTCCCCTTTCGATCCCCCAAAGGAGCCTTCTTTAGACCCCGCAATGATCAGGGAACTCACCAATGGTATTCTCCTATGTACTATCTCTCGGAATCGGACTCAAGGCTCACAACTTTGCGATTCCATCTGCAGTTTTTTTCACACATTGCCATCCAGCCATGATCATTATCCACCGGCCGACATTCTCCTCTTCTCTCGTGTTCAACATGGTACCACCCTATCTTCTGCATGCAATCTGTGCTGTTGCCGCATGTCATTCTCAACAATCTGGCCCATCTACACTGCCCAATCGGTTAGCCGGCCAACGTTTCGCTGATGAGACACGACGGATGCTCTTTGATGAATCTGACGATGGCTCCTGCCGATTGCTCTTATCGCCTTCTCTCTCCACTGCCCAAACACTTACGTTGCTGCTATACTACGAATGGATTACCCAAGGTGACAAGCAACATAGCGACCCGGAGGGCCCCTCATCTCATGGGCAAACACATATCGAGAACAAACCCTCACTCTGATCCAGGCCCTCAATGTACACACCCCTGAACACCCCCTCATCAGCCCCTCTGCTAGCCAATCTTACATCCAGGGAAGCATTGAACGGGAATGCTTACGGCGGATATTCTGGCTCGTTTACATCCTGGATTGCATAAAGAATACGTATTATCGCCGCGAGAGCGATGAGCAACAACAACAACGGCCACCACAACATAATCCATTTGAGGCAGGACCTTCTCATGGACAGATACCCTTTCCCGGCATGAACACGCCACGACGATATCCTGCAGGATCGTCCCCGTCGCCTTCACCTTCTTTTCAACCAAAATACCCAGCCGTGTCTCACTACCGGGACTACATGCAACAACAGCAACAAACTGCATCTTCTGCGTCTACTTCTAGGACCCCTGGGCTTTCCGGATTTTCTGAAGGAGAACTTCGGCTCAGGTTACCAGCAGACGAGACAAGGTTTGAGTTAGGTATGATTCACGAAAGCTTACCTGAATACCTTTATCTTCCTGGGGTGAGTTTTGTATCTTCTGTTCGTACTATCTTCGCTGATTCTTCGTCCAACACCAGACAAGGACACAGTTTTCTTCAGAATTGGGACATACGATACGGGCCATGACAATTTTCCAGAAGGTTGAATCTTCGCTGAGTGCATTACTAGAAGACCCAAACCGTCAGGTACAAAGGGCTAGCCCCTTCGCCGGAGCAGGATATGGTGCGCAAACGGGCCCTGATGGGCTGACATTCGCTCAGCAAACAGCCAAGACAAGCCTTCTGGATTGTGAGAGACAGATGGATGTCAGTTTGCTTGTCTCCCTTATCATCCGCCACTTCATGATTTTTTCCTCCCTTCTAGGAATGGCACGCGAGTTTACCATCTCAGTTGACGTTCTCGCAATCAAACTTGACTACGCAATCATCGATGTTTATGACCTCGTCGAACACGGGGGCTTGGTGCTGGATTGGAATGCACATTTTTCATGCAGCGTCTGTTCTCGGTGTATCCCTTGTGAGTAGCATTCATTTTTCTCTCCCKCTGTTTTGCGCATTTTTGACATTGGTGCTTCAGGGGAAAGAGTGGATGCACTCGAGAATGCCAATGCCAATGTCCAGCTCGGGGTACAAGCCGCCACATCATGGCCCGGTCGAGGCCACTCGCGTCAACTTTGCATTACAGAAACACGAGGCTCTTGCGTCTGCTTTCGGAGATCGTTTAGGGAGGAGTATGCTCGGTAAGCTCTTGCTTGCTAGTGCTTCGATAGCCATCTGTACTGATCTATATTATGAAGTCGGTGCCATTCTTTGGCCTATCTTGAAGTATTGTGCTGCGCCACATCCACAGATTGAATCATGGTCCAGGATGTATGAAGAGCTATGTGGAGTTAGGATGTATGACACTGTGAGGGCAGATCGCCGTACGTGGGTTGACGGCGGGAGGGATATCGGCCTTGGAAGGTCATCATCATCAGCATCCAGAGATCCGACTCCTCAAGCCTCAGACGGTTCTCAGAGGATGTCTTCCACACCTGCCCGTACGTCTGTCTCCCCAACTTCTAGTTTTTYCTTTCTCACCGATGTCATACAGCAGCTCCCATGGATTCGCTGCAGATGAGCAGAACTCAATCTCCTGCTGTCAGCTCGAGCTCGAGTGGGCACGAGCAGCCGATGGTATTACCTTCCCTGAAGGCGAGTGGGCTCCTGGATTGGAACGCTCAACCACAACCACAAGCGAGCGGGAGCTCCAGTGGAGCAGGAGGAGCTGGTGCGCCAGTGGGACTTCCATGGCTAGCGGGCAAACGACCATGAGCAGATGGTGATGGACACTTGTTGTAAATGACAAATATGTGTACCGATAGAAGGTGGTAGTTTACAAGATATGAATAGTGCGGTACATGTATACGTAGCTGATAATGAGCGTTATAATGCCAGCAGATGATGGTAGTTTTGAGGCGTGTTTCGGTTACATCGGTTAGGATGTGAAGATGATCCAGGGGGAAGTTATGGTTACGTTGGTTGATACGCGTAAGAGGGTCATGGGATGCGGGGTTTATAGCTCACGTGGACTGAACAGAACATAACTTTTCCTTCTACCGCCATCTCTTTTTATCTTTCTATTTTTCCAATGTCGAACGAGAAACGCGACGTACACGACTCGATACTCTTTGAGTGCGCCTGGGAAGTGGCAAATAAAGTTGGGGGAATCTACACGGTCATCAAGACGAAAGTCCCAGTGACTGTGGCAGAGTATGGCGACAGATACTGTCTAATTGGACCCCTGAGCTACAAAACTGCTCCAATGGAAGTCGAACAAGAAGAGCCAACTGATCCATATCTAGCCGCGAGTCTCCAGGTCATGCGCGATCGCGGCGTGAAGGCATTGTACGGTCGCTGGCTCATCGAGGGTGCACCACACGTCCTTCTTTTCGACACTGGCTCTCAGTACAGCAGATTGGACGAATGG
This sequence comes from Chondrostereum purpureum, assembly GCA_004354395.1. Lineage (NCBI taxonomy): Eukaryota > Fungi > Basidiomycota > Agaricomycetes > Agaricales > Cyphellaceae > Chondrostereum > Chondrostereum purpureum. Next base: position 54,598 of record LBLO01000061.1, on the reverse strand, counting down.
AAAGGTGATCTTTGGAATCTGGCTGGAATTCCTAGTCCCCCCAATGACCACGAAACAAACGAGACGATTGTTTTCGGCTATCTTGTCGCTTGGTTCCTCGGTGAAGTACGTTCTTTGTGATGATCATCTCACTCTATCATACATTTTTCATTAAGTATCATCACCCTCTTTAGTACGTTTCCAGACAACTGAGCAAAGCTGTCGTCGCCCACTTTCACGAATGGCAGGCTGGACTCGCATCCCGCTCTGCAGAAAACGGCATATTGACGTCACGACAGTCTTTACGACCCACGCCACTCTTCTTGGAAGATACCTGTGTGCAGGATCCGTAGACTTTTACAACAATCTACAGTACTTCGATGTCGACCACGAGGCTGGCAAACGTGGTATCTATCACAGATACTGTATCGAACGCAGTGCTACTCATTGTGCTGACGTCTTCACAACCGTCTCTCACATCACCGCATACGAGTCTGAACATCTGCTCAAACGGAAACCGGACGGTGTCGTCCCCAACGGACTCAACGTGGTCAAGTTCCAGGCTATGCACGAGTTCCAGAACCTTCACTCTACTTCGAAAGCCAAAATCAACGATTTCGTCAGAGGACATTTCTATGGCCATTACGATTTTGATCTGGATAACACGTTATATGTGAGTGGATAACCTATAATGATATCCTTTTCTTACTTCATCGTCAGATGTTCACTGCTGGAAGGTATGAATATAGAAATAAGGGAGTGGACATGTTCATAGAGTCTCTCGCACGTGCGTAACGCGTCCTTCCCATCCATGCGTATATTGAGCCCGCTATGTGTATAGGCCTCAACTACAAACTACAAAAATCAGGATCCAAGATGACCGTTGTTGCTTTCATCATCATGCCCGCCGCTACACATTCCTATACTGTCGAAGCCCTGAAAGGCCAGGCTGTTACCAAACAGCTCCACGATACTGTTACAGAGATTCAGAACCGCATAGGAGCGCGTCTGTTCGAGCACGCTGCACGGTTCCATGGGTAAATTTTTTCTCCTCGTGAACCCCTAACCAGTCTAATGCATACGACGTCTATAGCAGCGACAGCGATGTAGTCCCAGCACCGAACGAGCTCCTGTCCCCTGAAGACTTGGTGCTCCTCAAACGCCGGATCTTCGCTCTCAAGCGCAACTCCCTTCCACCTGTGACGACCCACAACATGGCAGACGACGCCAATGATCCAATTCTCAACCAGATCCGCAGAGTGAACCTCTTCAACAGCAGCAGCGATCGGGTCAAGGTTATCTTCCATCCCGACTTTTTAAACTCGAACAACCCGATCTTGGGGCTAGATTATGAGGAGTTTGTGAGAGGTTGCCATTTGGGCGTGTTCCCAAGCTACTACGAGCCATGGGGATACACTCCAGCAGAGTGCACAGTGGTTAGTACGATCCGTGTTTGTTTTTCGTCGAATGGTCTACTGAAAATACTCATAAGATGGGCATTCCAAGTATCACCACCAACCTTTCTGGGTTCGGGTGCTTTATGCAGGATCTTATCGACCGACCGGAAGACGAGGGGTGCTACATCGTCGACAGACGGATGGCCTCCGTCGAGGATTCTGTGAACCAGCTGACCGACCACATGTTCTCGTTCTGCAACAAAACCCGGAGACAGCGAATCAACCAGCGGAATCGTGTGGAGAGGCTAAGTCCTCTGCTGGACTGGAAGAATCTGGGGATTGAGTATAGTAAGAGCAGACAGTTGGCACTGAGGAGAGCGTATCCCGATCAGTTTTACGGACCTGATGGAGAAGAGGTAGAGGAGGACTACTTCGGCGGTGGTGTAGGCAAGATGCCCCCAATGAGTGTTCCTGCTAGCCCGAGATTGCGAGGGATGGCTACACCAGGAGATATGGGGACATTGACAGAGGAGGTAAGTGTGATACTTGTCGGAAACCTGTGACGCGCTCATTTCAATTTAGATGCAATCGCTYCAGACGAGTGATTATCGTGGATTTAATTCATGGCCTTCCCAAGGTGTTGACGAGGAAGATTCGTATCCCTTGTATGTTTTGTTTCTCATTCCCTCCTTCGATCCCGCTGACAGGTTTCCCTTCAGCCCATTAGTCATGAAAGTACGCTCTCGCGCTGGCTCTGTCATGAGCGGGGCTAGTACCCCAGGAGGTGGAACATTCAACAGCTTGAGTGAGGGCGATCTCATCAAAGCTGATGCTGCCTTGAGCCAAGTCAGAGTCAACGGAAACTGAGCATGGTTGGTTGGGTTGCATATCCCTCCGTACCTACGTACATATACTCCCATCATACACATGATATNCCCTGCAACGCTGCTTTGCTCTCTTCCCTACTCAACCCTGTTTGTGTTTTATCAGTTGTAGCATTACTATTTGCTTTGTGCTTTCTTATGTTTCGAAAGTGACTACCTAGTAARTATTCATTTACAAATGCAAACGCAAGAAATAAAATGTTTCTAGTCTATGTAGTCAGGGCTACATAGAGTGATCAAAAGTGTAATCGCAGCAACTAGTAAGTAAAGACTATCCAATACTAATAAGAGGTCTCATAGACAACTAATGTAGCGTGTATAACCGTCTCATCCTTAAGTTTATTTGCTCTAGGAGAAACCCGATACAGATCGTAAGTCCAGAACTTCCTGCACCCCCATTNGATTTCTTGCCTCCTTCCTTGAATCTACATGCACTGCCTTCATTGTTTTTTTCCGTGTGTCAACCCATTCCCAAAGCCATTCCAAGGATGATGCCCAATTGGTTCTATCTTGATGTTGGCGACGGTAAATAACCAAGGATAGGCCTTCTAGTTTCGTGAGGCGAGAAGCTGCGACCTTTGGAGAGGATGTTGGTCTGACGACTCATCGTACATTCGCCAACCCCGTTCCAGAGTGGGACAAAATTCGAGAGAGATAAGGTTGGGGGTCGCCGCGAACAGGGTATCAAGGTCTTCAGGGATGCTAGGATCTNGGGATGGTTTGAAGGGAAGGTTGTCTAGTATAAGGGAAAGGAGGCTACATCCAGATCGTTTTATTAGAGCGGGAATCTCGGTTTGAGGAGACCATTCGTCCCGATGAGCAGGATCCTTGATGAGGCGTTCCTCCATGTCCCAGGCAGTAGCCCGATGAGAGGAGCCATACCGATCCTGCGAAACGGCCAAAAAGCTTAGCTTTGGTAGCGTGAGTCTGCGCAATATATGACCAAGATATACAGGGTCAGATGCATCAATGCTCAGCTTTAGCATATTAGGAAGGGTCAACCTCTCGGTGACTTGGGAAGCATAAGAGACTCGCTCCTTAAAGGGTAGTTCGCCGATGCATGTCGCTGAGACTTCAGTAAGGTCTGTCCCAAAGCGGAGAACCTCGAACAGGACGGGAAGACATGCTTCGGACATGTTGACTGTACGCAGGCTTGTGTGAGAAGCCCATCCTCTGCTAGATGACAGACTGAATTGGCGACCGAATCCAAGTCGTCTGAGATTCGGGGCTTGACTAGGATTTAGATAGAAGATACCATACCTCGGCCCAAGGTCAAGATGAAGAAAGTGAAGACCTTTAAACGGAGAAGGCAAGGCCGTACTTAGAACTTTCATCCGCTTTAGAATGTAATTTTTGTAGGGCCTCCCACTGTTCCTTTGGAACATCCAAGCTCAGTTTCCGGACCCGAATGGAGCATTCCTTCAAAACATATTGAAGTATTGCGACTGAGTCAGGAAATTCGTCCGCAGTAGGCCAGCCGCAACTCAAAGATACATCCAACGACGCATCTCGCGAATACCGTAGATGTGTGTCTATCATCTGTTTAAGACAATCCAGGTCTGGTACCTTCCGGTGGCAGTTGATACGAAGGACTGTCCAGATGGAGGGTGTGTGAAGCATTACATTTCTCCAGCGAGAACATACTGAGGAAAGAACGGCTGCGTCTCCACAGAATGGTACATCACGCTCGAACCACGGAACACCACTCCAGCAGCAGTGGGTAAAGATTTCTGCCCATATTTCATCTGGAATACGGCGCACAACTGAAGTTACAGTATGGCAGAAATCTTTGTATCGTTGCAAGGCGTTTCTTGCCTCTAGGAGGGCATGGAGTTTATCTTGAACGTCCTCTATCGCATCTGTGTAGACATCTAAGTCGATGTCTATTTGTTCCATCAGACCTACGAGTTCTCTCGTTTCTAGGTCAGATGGAGCACGAAGGGTCCCCAATAGCGCAGGGTCGACGTGACGGTAGTTTGAATCCTCATAGTCGAATAACTCAAAGTCGCATTCATTACAAAGAATGACAGGAGGAGGATAGTAGGGTGTGAAATGCCTTGGGAGAAATATGTCAAATTCAAGTTCAAGTCATCTCGTTGCGCGAATCCAGCTTACTTGGGCATCTTGGTTGTTCAGTTAAAGTCCAATGGATAACATGTGCTTCCTTTCGACTTTCGGCTATCAATTATATGTCATTGAGCGCAGTCAAATTTCACAGTTGGGAATCGGGATTGAATCATTAAACATTGACTTTGCTATATTTACACGGAGGGGGTGCAAGACTTCCCAAAGATACTATATTTCCTTAACCAAGTCTTCCGACACTACTTGTGCTACATACACGTTTTACAACACCTCAGGCATCCAAGATCCAACAATAATAAAGATATCATCCAAGCCTTATCGCAAATTCTATCCATTCCTAACTAGACATTACAAATTGGTTCCCAAGGCCCCAGCACGAACAACAGTCAAGTTGCAGTCGAGGATCTTGAGTGAGGTGTGTTCCTCATTGAAGTTGATTCGGAAGAGGCAGGTCGCACCTAAGGAAATATGAAAGAAACCCAATGCTGTGAAACACTACTCAATCAGAGCGTCAAGAACAACATACCAGGATAAGTCTTCTGGGTATTCTTGACACGGAAATCAAGAACAACATAATCTTGAATCGCACCATTGGCAATCCACGGATGACAGGCTCGAGCTCCAGGATCGGTGAAGCGCTCTAAATGCTGCTCTGTGACTYTGTCCCCATCTCGAAGGATCTCGATGCCCCACTTCTTTTCACCGATATATAAGTCAATGCGACCTGTTCGACCTGAGGTTGGGTCTGTGCCAAACTCAGGGGATAACCAAATCCCACGCCCATTGGTCAGCGTATATGCTGCTCGGTAAAACTCATCTAGAAGGACAGAGGCAGGTTGTGATGTTGTAGAGTGATCTTCGGGATTGGCTAGTGCAAGAGACGAGAAAGAGCAKAGGACTGCTTTCACAAAGTCAAGAAGACTCATKGAGGTGAASCTGGCATCGAGAGGCCGTTGATCCAGGTAAAAGGACATCCATGCTCGGTGAAGAGGAGAAGCGAACTGTGCTTCCAACYGACTTCCCTTCACCTCGACCACAGCCCATCTCCGCATACACACATTGATGGCAATGTCATAGATGGGATCTTGCTGCTCGAAGAATAGTTTATCTGCCTTCAATAAGGAACGAAAAAAGTTTACGATCTCRGGACTGAGCATTTGCAAGTGACGGASGAGTGGGAGCCCACGTCTGAATGCATTTGTTCCGAGTCGACGSAAAATCTCTGAGGGATGTTTAAAGTGCTCATRGACTTCAGCTAAGGAAAGTGGCTCGRTTGGAGGATCCTGGTTCRYTTGACTTTTCTGAGATCAASTTGGGTTATTGTATGYCCAGAATCAGAAAGGCGAACGTACCGATGCCTCCTCAATTAAATCTGCGACTGMTGCCAAGGAACCAATGTGTCCACCAGAGATATCGTGCATCCACGAGCGAAGATCCAAGGCTATCTTGGGGAATGTACGAAAAGTTTGSCGATTGAGCACGAACTCGTCGAATTCKGTGTCATTGAAGCACAAACAGTGCTTGACAAATTYGGTGGTATGCAAGCCCACCTTRCTGTTTGGGGCAATATACAGTGGTGTACCGGGAGGAGGGGCTTCGTACYCRGAAGTGATTTCATTCCCATACGCMGCAAACAGTACATAGTGAAACCCTTCTCTCTGGTTTTTGATGAGTGTCCAGAGCYGGAGGTCCCAGTATGCTCTCTGGGCATCATCCATCAACACCCAAGTAGATTGGGCCATNCNACCKCTTTGGAKTCAWRAMTCATAATCTCTGTTTCYTTGAGCGAAGTTGTTTTCTCGAACAAYCTTTGCTCGACTGAAGTGGAAAATCGGTCTTGGAGAGATGTTGCGCTTGCTTCTTCCTCGGATGGCCAGGTATTCGTGCACAGAATGACCGCGTCAGGTTCTATCTCGCGAATATAGTCCTCCAACATCATTTTGAGAGTCGTTTTACCGGAACCRGAAGGTCCTTGAACCTGATGAATATAAKATAAAAAAGAGACRSWARTTGTRYTGCTGGTTTTCAAAAGGMCACTGACATGKAYGAGGCGATCATTYTGAGACCTAGCCTGGTTATAGATAGYTTCRATTGTTTCTTTCCGGCGAGCATAATGGTCTAATTGATACCTGGAGAATTAGATTGGGTGAGGACGATTCATAGATGTANCCACAGGGAAYAGAGAAGTGYCTTTGRACTGCARAAYAACTGTGAGATGAATGATYCATACGCGTACGCTCCAATTACCTGGTACAAAACTGGCTAAAGYTTCATGTCAGRATACTATGCGTTCGAGGGTTGAATATGTGGTTGGGTAACATACGTGAGACGTAAAGAAAAAAATGTAATTGTTTCTGCACAAATCCCCACGGATAGATTTGTTCCAATGGTGTTTCAGACGTGACCTTGGAAAGTGAATTTCTATCGAGTGACCTAATCTCCTCAGATGGGATTCTCGAATAGTCCCARGGTATTCTGGCCTAGAGTAACACATCAGTAATAGAACATAGAGYGTATAGATTGACTGTTTACTATGTAAAATGTGGTGTTTTCGAGACAAGCATTTTCGGGAACGAGCGCCTTGACCCTTAAATCKRGGTGGTGSAGGAGTGGTACCGAGAAACATGTGTAASTATCAAGACGGCATATGTTGACCTCAATTTCGGTCGCTAYGAGCTGCTTTAGTTGACAATATGATAGCTGCGTTAGACRCCGCCTACGTTTTGACCTGACAACAAGATGGAGGTCATTGATCGACGGTACACCGAATGCATCTCGTAGAGTTTGCCTATGTAGAATCTGCTGYGGAGATGCTAATTGAACRGCTTCATGTAGGCAGTCAAGGTCTTTAACCACAGGAATGGCGCCTGGAGGAACCTGTAGAATACACGTGATCACAAAAACTTGAAATTCAAAGTGATCCTCTTGAACGCCACACCATAATTATACGTTCGATGTCGCTTTCGGCGATGCGCATCTGGTATGCTAGCTTCTCACGAAGGTCARTTGCGTCCATATTATCGTCCAKCCGTAGATAGATGAGCCGCCGTTCATCCAGGTAGAAGRTATTGACTATCATTGTGGTGGTAGCAGATGAGATTTGAAAGCCCCTATCAATTGGATAAGGTCTGMAACGACGTGGCACGCTGACCCTCAGGCCTCATCAATTGTCGCCGCTCRCCTTGTATCTTAATCTCATAKAGCAAYAYTAGCCATTCTGCAGTAGACTATACTACATACATCMTGGCTTATTCCCGRCTGCCYTTGGTCARATKCGCCACCTCCCGGTGTTCGAGAGCTCTTGTGTATCRTTGTACTTYAAGTACCCCAGTACTAGGGATCATTTGGGTTGACTCCCTCACCCCATTTCATATCCTTGCTTGAACACCGTTGTTTCTCAYTTTAGTGCCTCRCWAAATMACYAGAAGYAACTMCATAGACTACACGGATGACTCCTGCATGGWCAATTTTACAGCTGGSCGAATCNANTNNNACGTCTGATTGTCCAAAACCCATCACGGTAGAGTGAGCAAAAAGTTTTGTGTCAGTCAGTGAAGATGTTKGTATAAYRCATACAAAATATGCATGACYGAGAGTTGTTTTCCTACAAATCCGGAGCTTCTTGAGACCCCGACTGGAAATCTACATGAACTTTGATCAAGTGCGCACAACTGAGCCGTAGAAGGCTCGACCTTNGGGAGAGTTCAACGTCAAGCAGGCGAAGGATGAGCTGAGAGAATTGTTCATAATTTCATAAACAAAATAAACCTTGCGTAGAGATTGTTATACATTTGAGGCCCACGAAGAGAAASGGATAARGAAGAAAGAGAGTGAAGTAGGTGAGGGATACAATATTCGGATAGCGTAAATGCGACGARGGGAAGAGCCGAAGAAAGCAGATAATGGAATTTGATTAACGACCTGACCGTCCACGGAATAAGCTGGCTATGACGAGGACGCCTGCTGCCGCGAGACTTCCTACGATGGCCATTCCGATGTAACCCTCTGTAGAAGTGTTAGCAGGCAAAGGAAATGTGCAAGAAATTCCAGCGCACCTCTTGCAACGGCCTTGTCAATTAAATTTCCGAGGCTCGCCGCTTGCATGTTTGTTGGTTCCTTGTCTAGTAATAATGCTGCGCAGAGTTAGAAAGTAATAGAACATAAACGGGGGATAAACATACCATTGAACCTCCTGGCCTCGTCRAAGTTGTTCATCTTGTARTGACCCAGAGCAAGGTAATATAAGCACTCCCTTCGGCGACCTGGTTCTGCCCGATACAGGTCTATAAAAATTGTGTTAGCGAAAGCTGGTAGGAGCTAGCAGAGAGCGGCACCTTGAAGCAGCCTGACACCCTCGACTTGATGTTCCCGCAGTGGGCTCTTTACGAGTCCCCAGGCATAATTAAACGTGGTCTGCACTGTAACAAACCCTTGCTGCAATTCTTTCTCGTATTGAAGTTTCAGCACCTTCGAGCGCAGCTTAGCCCTTGTAATGAAATTAGAGGTATTTTCTTGTTGATACGCACTTCTAATTCATCATAAGAAAGAGAAACTTCAGCATCTGCAGCGTATGGAAGTTCTGTCGTCATTGAAGTCTCCGTCGGTAGCAGGCGGGGCGGACGGGTGAGGGGAGTATGTAAWGARGACTCAGCCGGGGGTAGTACCACTCGACCCNATGGGGACTGGAATCTTCTAATTGAAATGCGCGTTTACAAGATCCGCCAGAAGGTTTCTTGCACTTGTCTACACTTGTCTGCCTCATGATTTTCTTCCATCCCGTCGCGTTTAGACTTTCTTTGCGACGACCCAATTGAGGATCCGGCAGAGAGAAAAACCTTGAATTTTGAAACCCCTAGTGAAAAGTGGGCACGTCTGAGAACACGTAGGATATCCCCGCATCTGGAGTAAAAATGCGGGGTGTAGACAGAGGGCACGATGAAAAACTGGCGGAGGTTCAGGAAGCTCATCTTCTATCTTTCCGATCCCTCCCTTGCGAATTAATCGTCGAAGTTAGTAAACCAGTAAGTCCCCAGCTCTTGCGCAAGAGAAGTTCTAGATATCGAGACACCGCGGCTTGGTCGCGGCCGTCACCTACGGTTGTGGCGGTCCGGATCTATAGAAATACAGAAACACATTGTGTGGGGTAGAGATGACGAGAAAGACGCTAACCTTACCTCCTCGGCGCTCTCAGCACTTCCTGGGAGCGCGTCGGGTTGGAAACGAAATGTATATTGCTTCTATTGTAAGTAAAGTGATATCGCACATACGTCTTTCCAGCAAAAAAAAATTGAAAGATGCGAGAGAAAAACATGACAGCGAAAAAACAACAGTGGATAACAACAACAACGACACCACAGCCCTACATACAACCAGTTTCTTCGGTCTATAGTGATACAGTGGTAGGCTCCTTCAAAGAGATCATAGAGTTACCCTCAGATATTTGTCCCTCCATGGTCAAAGCACGGACTTGCTCTATTGGGAGTTCTCCCCGCCCTCGTTCTCCACCACCACCTGGAAGCGGTGGAGAAACGGCATTTTTGGGCTGGTTGTTCTGACGGTTTTTAGAGTGCTTGGGGTTATACAATTCCGCAGCTCTGGGAGGGGGGCGCTCGAAGGTCTTGTCGGCCTCTTCTGGGCGACCAAGGTTCAAGACTGGATGCTGCACAACAGCATTACCAGAAGGCCCCGCGTTAGGGGGATTTGTCAAGAGAGTACGAGAGGGGTTTGTCCAAGCACCTGCAACCACCGGAGCACGTCTTTCCGTGGTAGATAGAGGAGGGAAATCTGTGGAGTTGGCGTGGGGTGCAGCAGGCGGTCGGCCCTGAGACGAGTTCGATCGAGGGGCACCGTTCACATTCCGCGGCATTGGCGACATGTTACGCGACGAACGGTCATTGTGGCGCCCTGTCGAATGTAGGGTAGGATCAGGCTTGAGTCCAACAGCCCAGTCTGGTCGTGGCGGCAATGGGTGGTGTGAAGAGGACGTTGTTGATGTGTACGTTCTCCTGGAAGATGATGATGTAGAAGAGGACTAGGAATTGAGAAGTACCAATCAGAAAAAAGGAATGACTAAACTACAGACGACCGCCAACTTACAGCTGTGGACGACACCTCATCGTTGTTCGAGGATCGACGATGTGAGCTCCCATTACTATGGCTACTAGGCTGTCTTCGTATCGTTCCAAAACGGGGCCCAACCACCTCTCCGTTACCATTCATTGGAGGACCGCCGTTCAATGGAACTCCGCCCATACCAATGCCAGGTCCATAGCTCCAAGCTGTTCGGGGCTGAGGAGGGGCACTTCGAACTTTACCGATGTTGTTAATACTATTCTTCCCTCGACCATAGTTCTGACCGTTGCGGTAATTGTTATCGCCCATTGCGTGCATCTCAGACTCTTCCCCGTGTATGTGGCTACCTTCGTACGAGTTTGGGAGATCATAGACAGACTGACCCATATGAGGAGGCATATGCGCATGATGTTGATTTGGTTGGGGTGTCCAATACCCAGACGAAGGATAGGCGTAAGTAGACGGATGCATGTATGGGTGTTGGTATGGAGGAGAATTTTGTGGTGGTACAGGGGACAGCCCATTTTCATCGTGAGGTTGGGTAGGAGGGGCAGAGTTCGGGGGCATGTGCATGGGGTGGGGTTGCATTCCCATTGGAGGAGGTCCCCAAGAATATGGGTAACCCATTGGAGGAGCACCACTGTACATGTCCCCATTATGTGGAGATGCTGGATCAGAAGGGTTTTGGGGAGGGGGAGGAGGGTAGGGTCCATAAGGTGGGTAATAGGGATATGGCACGAACTGAGGAGGATGTTGGCCGGGAGGTGGGTAGACAGGGTACATGGCCTGTGGATGGTATCCCTGTCCGTGTATAGGGGGCTCCCAAAGACCATTGACAGGAGGCTCGTAGAGCGATGCGTATTGAAAGGACGACGGAGACGCGGCTCGTGAATTCCTAGAGCTGCCAGCGGCGTTGGAGTTGAATGGTGGTGCTGATGACCTGAGTGAACGACCTGTTGATGTTCCCGACCCCGTTCTGCGCGCCTCTGCTTTGTCTCTACTGAAAGAATGTGCAGACCATTCACTTTCGGGAGCTTGAGAGCTGGCGGAATCGTCGATATCCTCATAGCTACCTCCGCCGCCAGAAGTAGAGGCAGAAGCCAGGCTGACCGAGGACGAACTTGCACTCATGTCTTTTTCTTTTTCCTTTTCTTCAAATCCCATGAAAATGCGACTGCGAGCCTCGTTATAAGCGGCCTCTCGTTCCTCAATCGTCATGCGCTTCTTCGCACTCCCCCCTGTCGCATTGCTCCGCCCTCCAACGCTACCAGCTTCAGAAGCCTCTACATCAGATAGTTCAGCATCATCCCCRGCAACAGAACCTGCCTGCGACTGAGGTTTTTGGCGCTTGTCACCCATATTCCTGCGCATAATTTTGAAAGCTGCTTGGGGTGGCGCTTCAGGAGGAACGAGGTCGGCAAGCCGCCGAAACGGGCTAAGTACAAAGGACATAACATTAAGTAATATAGAATGTAAAAGAAGAGCGAGAGACACGACCGACATTTTGCTTTCAGAGGTTGCTAGGACGAAAATGCTCTTGGAAATAGTATCTGATTCAGCGGTCATCTTGTAATATGCAGAGCAGCGGTGCACGAGAAGGCGTTGATAGGAAGTGGAGGGGTTGCAATCAGTTTTGATCCTGCTGTGAGGAGAGATTGAAGAGTGTTAGCAGAGTAGAAGATGATACTATAGGTCCGGAATGAAGGGGAGCTGGAGCAGAGGTACTTGCCTTCGATCGTTAATAAGTGACTCCATGATTTCACCCAGCTTCAAGACATAAAGTCTATCTTTGCTTTTCAACGCCTCGACAATTTGAGGGTCAATTTCGGATGCCATCGTGGGTGTAAAGGAAGAGGTCTCGCCGTTGACACTGACAGCGTCGAAGTTGTTACAGTTGGTGGATGGGTGTGACAGAATGCTGTCAGCTCCAGAAGACTGCGAGTCAATCGACATCGCACTGATAGATGATGAAAGAATGTCGTGTGAGCCTGAGCATGGGCTCGCAGTCGGGTTCAAGCCCGAGTTTGTTTCAGACATGGTAGATACTGGTGAAGGAGGGTTGGTGATGGATTCTTGGGGGAACGATATCGGCAGCTGCGCTGTGTTCGAGGTCTTTGAATATTCTGTAGCGTATTAGAATGACATGAGATATGCGCAGCCTTTAGATCTAGACAAAGTGCTCGTAGGTTTCAATACGGACACTCACCCGGCGACATGGTCTACGAGGAAGAAGGAATATCCCTTATCAGTAGCTGCGGCGTATTAACAATCTGYGGTTTATTAAGAGTTTCTGGGTTGTCTTGGTGAAACAGCAGCGGGACTAGGAAGACATGACAATGGTATGATGAAGGTTATGCACAAACCGAGTCCAAGTGGACTTGCAAATTCAAGATCAAGTTCGTGGGAATCAATGACCATCTTCGTACGACTGCCGAAACCCTTTCCTACCGACATTTTCAATACACATGAGTGGATTCTAAGGTACTGGGATAACATATACGAGTACAAATGATAAAAGGGACGCGTGTTCYACGTAGAGTACTAACAGCCTCTACAGCGAGGCGCCCGTATCTGATTCGGCCTGTGGCGGTTTCACCACCTTGTAAATATTGAATCCCAGGCTACAAGTTCGAGTTCAAGTCATGAGCAGAGCAGGTAATGTAGGTCTCATCAAGTTGACGTACCAGAATACGAAAATAAACATCCCATACACCATTAAGCAGAGAGATCCTAGGTTGATAGCTCGAGACTCTGGGTCATTCTTTGTCAACTGATTCAAGGCACTGATTAGAACAATGCAACAATATGAGGTTGAAGGAACTGTATACCTTCCAGTAGAATAGGCCAGGTAAAATGAAAGAGATGGTCGTTGATCCAGTAGAGCCAACAAATGATAATACTGTGCAGCCATGAGTTTACTTACAGTCTACAATAGCTTGACTAAGGAGGGCCACTCACCCAATTGCAAGTCATCTACAAAGAACGCAATAGCAAACCCACTCGAGATTACGGCTGCAGTAAGGAAAATATGCTTCACCAATGACATCTCCGAGGCAGCATGTTCGTCAATCTCCTCGTCCTCGTCACCTATAACCGCTTTGTCTAATACTGCTGGATGGAAGACCTTGTCCAAGCAATTGCGGCAGGGATGGACTTGCAAAGGATACGAGAAGAGAACAAGAATCGCTACAGCAAGCTGGCCGACAGCGATGAACAAAGACGTTGATGGATACATGGCTATGATATTCTCGCCCACCTAAAGTGAATCATTGGTGAGAGGGAGAAGAAGCAGAACAACACGATGGAAGACTACATTGGAACCAAAAGTGAGATACCCAAATACAGCGATGACTTCATAGGTCAGTGTTGCAGCGCCAATGGATGACCCGATGACCAAATTCATGCGGTATTGTGAGTTTGTGAACAGCTCATTATGGATAGGTAATAACTGTCTGGGATGGTGAGAACATGTTGTGCACATATGGAGAATACACTGACGTTCTGCGCGCACGTAAACGCGAAGACTTGGACAGGGAAGGTGGTCACAAACCCTGGAGTAATGTGGACCAAGTCAATCTTTCCGCGAGGAGGCATGTTTTCTATTGGCCAGAAATAGCACGTTATCACGATAACAACTAAGTAGACTGTAACATGTTGGATTAGACAAGACGGTTCAACAGGTATCAGCTCTCACTCACCAACGGAAAATAAGGATATATAACTAGTATATCTAAGGCCATCTAACCGGCGAAGGAAGGCCAAAGGAGCGAGAATGACCATGAGCAAACATAACCATACTCGCTCGGAATATGCCCAAGCTGGAGGGTCTCTTGCAATCAGATCTTGGAAGAGCGCCGACACAACCCTGGGCATCAGTCGCTTGACTATAATCAAATAGCTGCGCCATAACGCTATAAGTATGTGGACTGATCAACCATATGAAGCGGACTTATACCTTATTGAGACACCAAAGCATTTCGCTGCGATTGCGGCGTCAAAGAAGACCGCAGCCTTGGGATATGTCATCTGAGAGATAGTAAACCATGAAGCCCGTCGGCGGGGAGCTCTAGCAGCGGATAGGGATAGAAGGTACAAGCCAAATGCTGCGACAGAACCAGAGAATATGCATGTGAGGATTCCAGGTATTAATCCCGCAGACGCCATAGCCTATTGAAGATGTGGATATCAGCTCACTACTACCCACCTGTATATTCTATTAGAGCATACCAAAGGAAAGGTGAGCATTCCTATTTTCGGTCAGATGTGAAAGAGTGGGGGTCCGGGNATGCACATACCACTGCCAATGATTGTGTTTGTGAGATTAGAGACACAGCTGACCATTGTAGCGTTTCCATCCAAGACCTTCAGTTTTGACACTGGATCCCCTCCAAGTAGCGCACTAGACTCTCCTGTAGTAGAGTTAGTGGGTTCTGCCGAATCCTCTCGTGCTACACCATATGTTTGCGCCATCTCAATGGTATCCGAGTTATCGAGTGGTAGAGCTGTGTAGTTGCCGCCACCGTTCAGTTCAGATCTAACTGTAAACCCAAGCGGCCTTCGATAGGATATGCTAGCGTATAACGATGAAACAACCCACGCCAGAATGAGGTGGTTGTCGGGCAAGTTCCGTGAGCCGTGCCGTGGTGGATTTCAATTTGTAGGGAGGGAAAACGTGGGTCTCCCGAATAAGGAATAGTTTCTCATCACATGCCGCTCAACGCGGCTCGTCACGTCACGGGCAGTCGAGACTCGACGCGTCTCAGTCACTGGCACGAAGCTTCAAACAAGCACACGCGTTCAATTTGTGTAGCGAAGTATATACAGTCTACTTCTTCGGTTTATTGAAGAATGACTTTAGGTCTCCTTGCTTAGTACCCTTGTTAGCACCCTTCGGTTTTGTACTTTTTGTTGTTGAAACTTTGGCTTTGACTGGAGCATCGCTATCCACTTCAACCTCAACTTCCGCCTTCACTTTGGAATCACCTTTATCCTTTATCTTTCCTTTGATAGAAGTTGCAGTGTCAGGTTCTTCTTCCGATACTGATTCGTATGATGAATAATCCTCCGTAACTGCAAAGTTGGTTAGGCTTTGTTATAACACGCCGTGACTTGCACACCTTTATAGCCTTTCTTGTCGACGGTCGCCCGTGTTTTTATAACACGCTTCTTCTTCAATCCGTTCTTGCCCACAGGAACAACTTTCTTAGCCTTTCTCTTCTTTTTACGGACTTCGTCAACGTCGTCCATTTCGACATCTTCATCTTTCTGGGCTGTTGTATCCTCCTCTTCCTCCTCCTCTTCCACCAGATGGCGGACAGTTTTAGGACGGGGTGCCTTTTCGATTTCATCTGTGAGAACGAGGAACAGATCAGCGAAAAGGCCACGATGATATCAAAAAATAAAGCGCACTCTCATCGATATCCATCATAGCTTTCAGCTCCTCGTCATGCTCTTGCTCGTCAAGAGGGGTAGCTTTACCTTTGCCTTTACTTCTGCGAGGTCGAGGGGGTTCTTCGTCGTCATCGTCAGATACTACAACGCCTTTACGTACATGAGCCTCTGATGCAGATTTCGAGGGCTTTATGGGGGCAGCTCTTGGTGGAGGTCTAGGTTCTTCATCGGAATCTGACAGTACGGCTTTGGTCTTTGAGGAGCTGCCCTTGCCGGCGGAAGCTGTCTTCGGAGGGGGTGGCCCTTTGTCTTCTTGAAAATCTGACAGGGCAGTAGATATAGACTTTCGCTTGGTTCCGCGCTATCAACAGGTTAAGATACGAAGAGAGACAGAGACGGTGCAAAGATCCCCNACCTGTGGCGGCTCATCTCGAGTTTTCCGTTTCGACACCGATGTCTTACTATCCTTTTCTTCCTTTATCTTCGCGTCCTTCTTGGGAGGATCAGTTTCCTCTTTTGGTGTTTTCGTCTTTGCCTTGCTGAAATCGAGTTTCCCAGTAGCCTTGGACTTTAATTTCTCCTGATCTTTGTTCTGTAGTTCCTTGGCCGTCTGAGCGCAGATGCCTTGCCTCTTGTCAGATGACGCTTGTGGCCTGTTATCCTTGGCTTTCGACTCTCCTGCTTTTACTATCCTGCTAACAGAGACAGGTTCCACAACCTTCCCACCTTTCTTCCGGAGCTGCAATGACACCTGTTGGACCAGAGCCGAAGAACACGACCTGGAGGGACGGACCTGAACTTGGGAACTCACGACCCTTCCGACCGTCGCTGCGAAAGCAGCATCTTTGGCGACATCTATCTTCTTCACAATATCCGCGGTAGGAGCGCACAAAAAATACGAGTCCTAGATCAGAGTCATAAGGATAGAGGTGTAGACAATGTAGAAGTAGCCGTACTCTTATAGGGGATGGAGAGAGGGCATATATAGAGGTCGATTGCACGTAAACGAATTTGCTTTTGGCATCTGCAGGCGCGCACTTGTCATTATGGTGATTTCGGAAAGTTTTTGGAATTAACGCACCAGCTAAGCCATCCTCTCTGACCAATACCATTTTCATCTCGCTATAATCTTCGTCCCCATCCCCATATTCAAAATCTTCTTCGTCCCTCTCTCGTTGCGAAGGATCCCTGTCAGCGCTATCCGGTGGTGTCTCAGGCAAAGGCTCGGGACGTGGTTCCCCAATTAGACAGTACGTCGCCAAGATTGTATCTTGTCGAGCTGTGGCATCTTCGTAGTACTTTGCGAGTTCACTAAGGTCCTATAGTCTATTTCATGCCGTTCAAATCTGATCAGGAAACTGACTTTCTCGCAGCATTGACGTGAATCCCATGGGCGCGACTGAACGAACGAAATGTTACCTGGATACATCGCAGTCAATATGATGAGAATGTAAGCTGAGCGACAGGAAAGACGCGTACTACGTTCTTCTCGATAAATAGTTGTTTCGTGATGTAATCTTCTAGAGCCTTGGTGGACATTACGATTTGATGAAAGTGAAGGTGGTGGAAGAGACGCAAAAGTCGCGAAGTCACAACAGCGTAAGCAAACGCGTCTCTTACTTGATGTCACTCTGGCCGGTTTCAATGGGTCTCAATTGAAACGCTCGTTGGATAATGGGAGTACAGTGATATCCTTTCTTGGGATCTATCTGTTCTTAATGGTTGGATTGACATCAAAATCCGGTGTGGTACATTTATTAAGGGTAAACTAGAAATCTGAATCTAAGATAATGGTTCCATGGCTGGGACTGGAACCTGGCTCGTTATGGCGTCCAAACCCATGAGACTCTTTCCAGTGGTTGAACCTTGCAAGGAGAAGCTCCTGACCGAGGGCTCTCCCTACGTGCCACGGAACAGCATTGCCAATCTGGCGATGCATCTAGATGGAAGAAATTGGAATCCCTCCTGTAGTGGGTATAACAAAACTGCTTACGCTGACAACATCCCCCTCATCCATAGTTCGGAATACAAACGAGTCAGGAAAGCCTTGCGATCGAGCCAGTTCTCTGACAGTCAAAATACGGTGAGACTAGACAATGTCTAGGTTAGTGGAAGAGAATGAGAGAATATGATTTTGGTTCTTGCCGAAGGATGTATCACTTTGCACTGTTTTGCTGTGGGATCCACATTCGTAACAGTGGTTGAGAAGAATTTGGTTCCATCAAGACGTTCATACATCCCTATCAATCTTTAGGATCCTTGGAAGAAATAACCACAACAACTCATACTTACCCTTCCGAAAACCCTGTCGAGCAATAGCTGATGCAGGATTGTTTGACTGGTACTCTTGAAGATAAGATAATTCCCAGTCTGTCAAGTTTGGGGGTAAGCAAGCTTATATATGCATAGAGCGGGGCTATCCTACTTCGATAGTCTGCACCAGCCTCCATGGGGATTGCAAGCACTCTTTCAACCTTCAGTGGCTTAACAAATTTTGTATAGTGCTGAAGGTCAATGGTCGGCTTCAGGCGCGAATCCCGCTGATAGGTTGTTTTGGGAGGAGTATGGTAAGGAACTTTACCCTTCATACCCCAATACTTTTCTCCATTGCTGAGTGCATATCTAGGCTCTCCATTAAAACCCCTGTCTCTGCCATTTGGGCTTTTCCTGCCAAACACTCTGAGCTATTGTTATAAAAGAAGTGAAAAGATTGCTTACCAATGCCAACGGGGAAGGTCTCCAATTGCATCCTGAATAGTTACTGGAGGGAAAAGGGCAGTACCCATAACTGTACGTATTGGATTTATCTTGTCACCAATAGGAAGAGGAATCCCAAGCTTTGAGCTATGTGGTCCAGGAAAACCATGGGTTGGCTGAGGCATATCAGGCATAGGGCATCCTTTTTGGGCAGCAACCAAAAAGAATCGAACCCTGGCTTGAGGAAGGCCATAGTTAACTGCTTGTAAGAGGGCAAAACGGACTTGATAGCTGGATGAAATACTTGATTACTTGAATAGATCAAGAACAATGATAGCCAACTTACTTCATGTCTATGAGTGCCCGAATAAGTAGCTTCAATCCACCCATTTGCACTTCTCCGTTGACTGTATCAGCATCTTTCTGATCAGCCTGCAAATTGTACCTTAGAAACCCTGGCACATTCTCGAAGTAAGCATAATCTGGACGATCATGATCGATAAATGAGAGAGCAGTAAGAATCAAGCTGCTTTTGGCATCATTGGCCACTTGAAACCTATTGAGAGTGCTGTGAGATTGGCTGTGGACTTAATAGATCAGTACTATTCAGGATTATGCACAAATCTGGTTATTACCATGGAAAACCAACAGTCATAACCTTGATTTGTTTTGGTGAAGGTAGCAATGGGATTAGCTCCTTCTGAGATGCTTTTGCAGAGTAAATCTGGGCTGGTCGATCTGGATTTAGCCGTCGCGTCTCCTTGACATGGTACAGCAGAGTTGCATTTGCACACTGGTTGATTACTTTGACCTTTGGGAAATTGTACCTAGCAAAAATTTATCATATTAGTATATTTGAAGAAGTAAATAGAAGTATATGACTTACTGGATAGTTTTTGCCGCACTTGGAGAAATCTCCACAGCATGTGTAACCTTTAGTGTTGGATATACTTCTGACATACTTTGACTAAATGCCAATGATCCTGCAAATAAATCCATGACATTAAGCTGTTTTTCCTCTGAAAGAAATTGTTCTAGCAGCTCCTGGTTGGCAAGCTCATCCTTGGTGCAGATTTCGCATACATTGAGGTCATTTATGCCAACTGGCTCTCTGTCCTCCCAACAGTGAACTTCCAAAGTGGGAAATCTCCACCGTATGTAGAAATGAGCAGGAGATCTTGATAGCCATACCTGGACCTGGGTTGGCTCCATTTCATATGAGATGGCATATACAACTTTCACAAGTTTGATTTCAGAAAGGCAGAAACATATAGTTTCATCTGTTAGAAAGAGTTGACGCTGAAGAGATAATTGAGTAGTCATAAAGGGTAGTGTGATATTGATCATACCTCATCTCGTATTTCCTGTACAGGTAGCTTATCTCCTAGGAGGCTTATCCGACCTACAAGCTTTACCTGAAGAAAAAAATTCTCCATTGTACTTGTGGAGTTCTTGATGGTATACTTGGGCTCCATGATATTCTTGATCTGCCCCAACTCTCCAGGACTATCATGAGAACGAGAAAACAGAATAAAGTCATCAACATGACATGCAAGTCCATGTAATGCAATCCCAGTGTTGTTGTCGATCAATTTGGGATGTTTTTGATCTTCTCTGGCTTGCCTCATTTGGCATATATAACAATTATCGGGAGGGTTGGCCATTTGAGCAACTTCAGACTTTGATGCATCTATGCTGATAATCGCAGCAGTATGCTTGTTATAGATAAATCTAGAAATAAGCATATTGTCAGTCAGTAGAAACAAGCAGTAATACAATAGAAAGAATACCAACCGATAGAAGAACTCAGTAGGGGAGATAGTAGATGGATCCAGTGGGAAAGAATGAACAACAACCTTTCCAAGAAACATCTTGACATCAACAGAGTCACACCAGTCACAAAGGAACAGCTCTTGTGGTTGAGCTAGCTCTTCAAGAACAGTATGCTTGCTATGTTGGAACCATTGAACATGGGCCCGCCAGTTCTGTGGCTCAATGTAGAGAATCTTGGCAAACCTGACAAAATAACAGTCAATACACAGAAGTTGATTTATTGAGAAGTACATACCAGAAAAAATCTGCAAGGGTTTGACCTTCTTGAAGCTCTGATTGTGTCTTGGGAAACACAAGGCCTTTTGCTTGCAACCTTGAAGCAGCAGTGGGATCATCACCCCACTGCATAACAATAATATCCCCAGTCTTGTTGGTATGAGTAATATAAACCTCCCAAAAGAACTCAAAACATACCTTATACTTTCTTCCATCCAACTCAAACTGGTCAATATACTGGGAGCCACGTGGAAACAGATCCTTGTCCCACTGTGCTACCCGCTTTCTAGGATCCTCATGAGCACGCTGGACAAATTTCCAGAGAAATTTTCTCTTTAGCTCTTTATCTGCTGCCACTGCTTTGGCATCAGGATGAGATGGTTGACTACCAATAATATAAAATTGCTCAGCAGGGTAGTAATTTGTTGCAAGCTGGGCAATTTGAGGAGTAACATGGGTAGTCATTTGGTTTTCTGAACCAAGAACAACAAGGTCAAGCTTCTGGCCAGCTGCAAGCCTTGTGTGTCTAGGACGTTCAGTGGTTGATTGAGATTGGAAGCCACTGGGAAAAAGATGCCTAAAAACAGGAGTGTTTCCTAGTTTCTTGAACTTTGCATCTAAGAGAATGACCTCATTGACAGCAGTCATGATTACTGGAAGCTATAGATAGATTTAGACAGAGAGTGTAAGAAAAACGTGAATCTTACTGAGTCTTGGGTATCAGATTCCTCATACTTGCCCTCAGAAGGACGTGAAGTCTGTCGAAGACGCCTCAGAAATGTGGAATAGTCTTCATCAGAGGTATTTGTGCTGATAATGAATTGGGAAAGCCGATGTGGGTCCAGAAATCTGCCAAAATGGTCTTTGTACTGGTTGCAAGGCCGCTTCAGCTTGTACAAGACATTCTTGGTCCAAATTTCAACAGGACTATATAATCATCATGAATTCCGAGCCAATTAGTAAAGGAATGGAAGACATACAAGTTGTTCTGAGTGTAATCATATGTCCAGTTTATGATATCTCCGGTGAGAATATATACTTCCTCTTTCTCCTCAGACACCTCATTTTCCTCCAAACTATCCTCTTGGCCAGCATCTTCATCATTTTCCAACATAGCACAGGCAAATCCAATTGCCTTGCAGGCTGATGAATTTATCATGGAAATGTCAACCATACCAGAGCTATGGTCTATAATGGCGAAGTCAAACAACAAACGGGTGTGTCTTCTGCCCACCAGATTGTCTTCTTCAACTTTTTCATCCGGATCCTCTCCCATTAAGACATGATCTTCGCTTTGTGGTGTGAGCCCGGCAGGTGCTTGATAGACTGTCGTAGCTAAGCTTTTCCGGAGTTTTTTCATTGGCTGTGGGAAGTTAGATATATCCACGAAGCCACTATTCCAGCACTTACAACAGGTGGACCCTGGCTAGCATTAGTTTTCCTTTTTGATGCTGAAGTCGACATTGATAAGGTGGCCCCGGGATCCTCCTGGAACGAGAGATCAAATGCCGACGGTCGATTTGCGCGGTCTGGCGGCATGTTACAAGATCGAATACGTGAAGGTGTTGGGTGCGATTGTAATAGAAATGGAGTCCTCGACGACGTGAAGAACTTACGGTCCGGTCACATGACGAGTCCGCGAAATTTCTCTTAACCCCGAGTTGTCGTAGCGTGTCCTCTCCCAGTGTCCCTCTCAAGTTCCCTCTCTTTTTCCCGTATCATGATTCCTAGACATCTCCAAAGCCTTGCGGTGCGCTCGAGAGCTTCCATTCGTCACCGGGAGCTTGCTTTGTCATACCGGATAGCCAGTACCTCTCCCCGTGTCTGCCGCTCCTTTCATGCATCGTCCAAACGACAGAACGAGGTCCCAAAATCTCCGTTTCAGACATTCGTGGACGTTCTGAGGGATGAGCTGAGGAAAAGCAGGGAGCTGCAGGATAATGTGAAGCAACTGCAGGGGGATGTTGACAAACTACAGGATTCAGAGGCTATGAAGAAGGCACGGGCAGCTTATGAACGAGCTAGGGTATGGTCATATTCTATGACGAAACGTGTAATGTACTGCTGATTACCACCCCTCAGCTTACTTCTAGCATCAAGGAGAACCCGAAGTTAAGAGCTGCCGCGGAGGACCTGAAGAAGGCTGGAATCAAAGTGGNAGATGCCGTCTCGGAGGCTCTGAAGACTATGGAAGAGAGTGAGCTCATGCGTGCCGTTAGTCTCGACCTTGTTGCAAAGCCTTTTCACTGAATTCTGCTCACGTATGCTAGATCTCCCGCGCGTCTGCTGCCGTCTCCAAAGGGATAGAAAAATCGACGGAGCCCATCCGAAATACCGCCGCGTATAAGGCATTATCAGAGACCCTCATTGATGCTCTAGATGACAGTGGTAGTGCGAAACATGCTGGTTTTGAGGAAAAGGAGATTCGGAGGCTCAGAAGACAGAAACGTTTAGAGAAAGCGGGCAAGCTCGGCGGAATTGGTAAGACCAGAGTGGCTGCTAATGAAGAGTGCGTATCGCTTTCGACAACTCTGTTGTCTTGCTAATAATCATCTTAGAGCTGGGACCTCGGTCGTCTTGCACAAGGACTCGCCGCGACAAGAGAAGTGGAACCGTCTAAAGGAAACCAATCCCCTTCTCAAAACATTCACATCTCTGCGTCAAGCCTATGACGAATCTGAAAACCCCATCATCTCTTCTATGCGTGGTGTTACGGATACCGTTGGCTCGTGGTTTGAGGAGAACGAGACTGCCCAGGTGATGCGGCTATTCAAGGCATTGGATCCCACTTTCACGAACGAGTCATTTGAAAGAGAATTGAGAGAGTACATCATTCCCGAAGTCGTCGATGCATATCTCAGTGCAGACAAGGAGTCGTTGAGACAATGGTGTTCTGAAGCTGTAAGTGTCTTCCTTCAGGATGCTCAGCATGAACCTGACTTTCCTACCTCTTTCGCAGACCTATAACGTCCTTTGGGCTACGATGGAGCAATACCTCCGACAAGGTCTCATCCCCGATTCCAAAGTTCTCGATATCCGGCAAGTCGATGTCACAGCAGGAAAACTCCTCGAGAACAACATTCCTATTTTCCTTGTAATGTTCAACACTCAAGAAGTTCTCTTGTTCCGAAACGCTAAGACGGGGGAGGTTATGGTTGGTGCCGACGATAAGGTGGAACAATGCACATATGTCGCTGCCATCACTAGGGTCGAAGAGGACCTCGATAACGAGCTCACTGGCGGATGGAAGGTGGTTGAGATGGCCCGACGAAGCGCGCGCGCATATCTATAGACCTATCTGGGTGCTCAGGAAAAGTAGCAAGTTCCCGAAAGTGTTAGCATACACATAATTTGCTTTTCTACATTACATACACAGCAAGACCAAAGCACACTACACGGTCTGTCTTCAATAGTACATCGCACACCACTCTTTAAACATACTCCTGCATAACACTCATCTTTGTACTTACTTTGATGCAAATAAGAATGCAAGGGCACTTGCTACCTGACAGCAATTAAACTGAAGATGAACGTGCGAAGTGGCAAGCTCGAGAGTCGCTTGCATTCAAGACATGACCTCGTCTGACTGAGGGAGGTGGCTTGCTACTTCACTTTCTTCGAGAAGATTCATTTCCGCTTCACGGGTTGCTATAATCTCATTCAAGGTATTCTGACGGGGTGAATAGTCAGCCAGGTTTCACGAACTGATAATAAGACATACCATTCGGTCAACACCAAGAATAGCTCCAAACCTGTCTAATCTACCTTGCGGGTCTAGGTCTAAAAACTCGTCCAATGTGATTTGGCAGAGTATCAAATACGCCGCAAAACGATTCATCCCAGTAGCTGAAGCTAGGTTCTCCTCATCCTGTAGGCTCATAGTCAGTACCGGCGGCTCTTCCTGGTGAGAAATGAAAGACCTCAGGGATTTCTTCATCCAGCCAACTACGATCGTTCCACAACACCCCACTTGTTTGGTCCTTGAGCTGCGCGTCATCACCGAACATCCTGATAAAGGCTGCCGTCTCCTCTACAGAGTTGGCAAATGCCAACTTCACAGCACATGCCTCTCTCTTGCGCCCAGCACCTTGCATCAATCCTAAATCTCTCCGCAATTTCTTGATAGCTCGCAATACCGGAGCTGAGTACGCGAAGATTGTGTCGGCGGTACTGCTCTTGTAGGACTTCGATGGTTGATAGGCCTCGAATACCACCAGAATGCGATCGTATCTCCAAGATTGCTCTACGAGATTCTTCGTCAAGCGTTCGCACTGAGATGGTAGAGCAAGTAGGTTGAGGCTTATAGCGGCAGTGTATGGATCGAAAATGACGTCGACGCTCGAAAGTGACTCTCTCTCGACAGGCTCTATAGAGTGTAGACGGAGTTCACGAAGGAGGACTTGTTTCTGAAGAATATCGAGAGAGGTCAAGTAACGGTGAGGCTGGCGAGTCTCGAAGAGTTCGGGAGGGAGGCGGAGCGTATTTCGGTCATAAACATCATCAGGAATCTTGTTGATCTGTTTGACAAGCGGGTCTGGCATTGAGGTAGGTATRAGTTGTTCACATTGAACTGGGGACGGCGGCCGAACACTAGTTTTTCGAGCACGAAGTCGAACGAAATCGTCGATACCCAAGGCATGAGATGCTAAAACACAGCTTGTAAGCTGTTTGAGGTTGACGGTCGGGGCAGGAAGGGGGCTGCGCTGGACTTGGCGAAATTCAGGAAGGCCTGACCCAAGGTCGGGTTTTTCCTGTGAGATATCTGAATTGTCGTGGTTGGTGAAAGAGAGAAACCCAGAGCCTTTGTCCGCGTAACAGTTGATCTCTTGTTGAGTGCCATTGTAATTCGAATAGTCCGGGTCAAATAGAGGAGCATCATCTGGTTCGTCGTGGGAGAGCGTAGCATCTAGTTCCCAATGGTAATCGGATACTTCATCAACGACAGTCCTATCGTTGTTGTAATGTACGTCGATCTCTGTTTGGTGGATCTCCGGTTCTGTGTTCATGTAGTCCATGGTCAAAGAATCCTCACCATGATTATAGGGCGTTTCCTCGGGATTTCCAAAGCCTGTACTGGAATCATCGTGCGAATCTTCAATCCTCCGACGTTTCCCGGGTCTGTCCGATAGCGAATCGTCCTCGTCAAACGTACACGGCCCTTGTTCATTTGGGTCAGCTTCGGCACCGTTGGGCATCGAATTAACTGGGTTGACAGTATTTCCTTCCTCTTTATATGGATCGTGGTCGTGTAGGCCTGCATTCCTCCTTCGTTCCGCTCGGGAGAGAATGATATCGAATTGAGGGTAAGTCTTCGCCCAGGAAATATCGTCCTCGGGTACTATCTGGGTAAGAACACGTCTTTCATCATAGCACGGGTCAGGGTATTGGTCTGCTAATTCCTCAAGCTCCTTGAGCAGTTTTACAGCTTCTGAATCATCCAATCCTGGTGGGTTATTAACACCCAGTATGTCAGCGATACTCGGAAGGCTTCCCCTGTAGCGACTGAGAAGTTTTAGTCAATTGGTAACCAAAGTTGGGAAAGTCCTTACACTCCAGGAAGCTGCAAATTGAGGGATGATATACCCCTGGCCATTTTGAGGAAGGTATGGTGCCCCCCCGCAGAACCCCTTTTAACAAACTGACTTAGCGTACGAGCGGAGAAAAGGTGTTGATGTGGTTGGTGTTGATTCGGGGTTGGAAGATCCGGAACTACACATGGCGTCAATTGGATATCTGGAGGTACACTGCATCAACTGCCCACCTTCCATTAGGAGGGGTGGTTCAGTATCATCCACCTTTTCCGCCATAATCAAGTCCGCAGACTTCAAGTCTCTTATGGGGTCCCACATGGTGCTTAAATCCTCGGCAAGGTCATTTTCAAAGCTAGGGACGTCAAATGTCGACGACGCTTGTCCGACCATCGATGATGCCGCTCCTGGTGAGTGTTTGCTCCGCGGTCTGACAGGAGGAGAGGCGGCAGATCCTATAATAGACGCCATAAAGGACCCGTAACTCGAGTGTAGTTTTAGCACCTCAGGGAACCGTATAGATCCTGATGTTCACCTTTCCATTTCACCGATACGTCTAGGCTGCTGTCCAGGCAGGCGGGATCGGGGAATGAGCGGGATTGCTGGAGGAATTAAACATGAGAATCGGATACTATCATGACTGGATTGCAAACCGTCTACCAGCTTCTTCCTTTGCATTTTCGATGGCTCGGATAGGCGACAACTCTGTATTAGGAGATGAAACTGAAAATAATTCGTCCTGCTCATCCTCTTGACTTGAGTGCAGAGAAGGCGTTCGAGAAGAAGGTATTTCAAATGTTTCTGTTGAAAGTAAGAAAAAGTGTACCATCACGACGAGAGTACTTACGCCATCCGTTCACAACTTTCATGCTTTCAATGTACATCGGGCTTTCTTCTTCGTTTTCGACCATGGCATTTACAGGTACCACATCAGCGAATGACGTTACTTTCAATGATCCCGACCTTTCTATGCCTGTGCCAATTCTACGGCAGCGAGGAAATATTGGCGTGAAAGGTGCATCAAAAAGATCGGCCGAGAGAGGGAGTGGTGCATCTGGGTAGTTCCCGTGATCGAGGTAAGCCATCCGACGANCTTGCAGGGGGGCGTGAAAGAATGGAGGACGCGTTCAAAAGGGATGATACGGCGGAAGCTTCCGCCTCTGTTAATATTAAGCATGCATTTCTGCGCCAAAGATGAGATAGAGGAGCTGAGTTTAATGGAAGCTGGGACAGACAATATTTCTTCCCTGTCAACGTTTGGCTCCATAACATCTTCGATATTCATAAATTGAATGAGTTGGCTCTTAACGGTCTCGGCTGTCGATGCAGGGAGCTTCGATATAAACACACCCTTTCCTATTCGTGGCGTCGACTTTCTCGCGTGTCGTGACATGAGAGGCTCGACGAGCTCATGAGGAATGAACTCGCCTCCTAGAAAACTAACTTTGGCATGAGAAAACAGACTTAAAAAATGGGGTCGCACCAGGGTCTTCGTAAGCAGCTCTTTCTGATTTAAGTTTTTTAACTTTGGAAGGATAGCATTGTCTCAAGTAACCAGGTATATCCAGTTCCCCCTCGATTGTGAAGAATTCGTCGTAAGGCACGAGAGCGTCCAAACCATGCTGCTTTATGAGTAGGTCAAATGGTTCGACGGGAAGTCTGAGAGAATGGGGATCTGATTCTGGTACAAGGATCAGAGAATTAACGACCTATAGCGAAGGTAGTTAGAAACCATGAAAACTGAAGATATAAGGCTCTCCTGGTACTTCGGAAACGCGTTGTTCTGTCAGTTGAAAATGGTCCGTCGTAAGATGCTGGTGAGCGTAATCTGAAAGAAGTCCATGTATGTGATGTCGCAAGGCAGTATCATAGCAGTCTTCCATCCCGTGTAAGCGCTAAAATAAAGCAAAGGTTGGGAGAAGTGATGGTTGAGGGCAAATCTTATCACGATCACGTGAGGACGATGCCTCTTCTAAATTCTTAGATTAATATTCTCAATTATACACTAAATTTGCATGCTTCAGCATGTCATGCCGAAAAGTTAGTCTGTTCATTCGCAAGTCTATCCAATATTTCACTTCATATCGTTCAAGCGCCTCAATCGATGATCCAATGTGGCACGCCCGTACGCCGTACGCGCCTGTTGGTCTCACGTAGTTAGATCCAACGACCCCAAGATAAGACAAATATTGTTTATTTTTACGCGCCCACTATTTCCAGTTTTCAAGTCAAGGTGTTCTGAGACGTACCAGAACAAAGGAAGAGGAATTGGGAGAGAAACTTACAACTAATGTTGGCCGACTCCGAAACGAAGTTACCTATATATGCACATATAGATCTTATCAAGTGATCACGTCTTGCATGCCAGCTAGTAGCATAGAGTTGGTCGCATAGTGTTGTAAATTACCCCTACATTACAGTCGCGCCTTGTCTTCCGCATGTAAATCATACAAATCTTTCGCGGCCCTAGCAATCTCCGCACAGAACCTCGTGGTGGGCATTTCCTTTCGTGATGTTACAGTATATTGTAACCTGTCTGTTTCAAGGAGTAAGGAAGAGTTCACATGTAAGTGAAGGATCTCATAAAACTC
This sequence comes from Chondrostereum purpureum, assembly GCA_004354395.1. Lineage (NCBI taxonomy): Eukaryota > Fungi > Basidiomycota > Agaricomycetes > Agaricales > Cyphellaceae > Chondrostereum > Chondrostereum purpureum. The sequence continues at coordinate 25,925 of LBLO01000061.1, read as the reverse complement.
ACCGTCGAATCCGGTCATGTATGCAACACCGAATCCGTCAGGAACGACCTGCGCAAACAAGGATTTCAGAGGAAGCATAGGAAATGACATGGCTTAGAACGTACCTCTCCCCACCCATATACAGGGAAATGTTTAGAGAAAACGGCAGACGTGGAAAGTACCCAGTAGCTGGAGCGCTTGAAAACTGGATCATTGAACAGTTCTGGTGTCTCCTCTCCGTTCTTCAAGCTTAGTTTCAACCCTGTTTACATGATGATCAATATTCCTGTAACTATAACTTAGAGTGGACCACTCGCCAAGAAGGTGTCGGTCTACCCCTTGGGCCATACCGCCAGCCCTTGCTAACTGGACATGCTTCTTGGTGGCTTCATCGAAGAGAGTCTTCTTCTCTGCCTTGCTAATTCCCTCTTTATCCATACCCTGCACCCATCTATCGGATTCGGAGGTGACAACTCGGATTGCTTCTGTCCGACCTTTTAGGAAACGTCTAGTAGTGGCAGCTTCGTAGGTTCCACCCATCCTCTTATTTCCCCCCAAAAGGCGCTTGTAGGCCAATTGAACAATCATTTGCGCCCACGAATCAGGGGATACGCCGAATTTCTTGATTGCTGCTTTTCCATAGTCTGTCAGGTAGAATCCAAGCTCTTGGCTGTCTATCAGCTCCCGAGCAGCAGCATCTGCACTATCAATAGCTTCTTGGAGCGCAGGAGAAACTTCCCAGTCCATTGGAGTGGGAAGGTCATGGATATTGCCTGACCCATGATCGAACGAAGGGTCTGCTAGCATTTCCAAGACTTCATCACATAACCTCACCGTTGGCGTACCATCCATAACGGAGTGTTCGCCCATAAGGCCAGCAACACCATTGTCATAGACGATGAATTGCACCGGCTTGTCAACCCAGCGGTTCCGTAGCCCGGAGGCTTTGGTCTCAGAGGTGTGTCCATGCCAAAGAAATCGGCTATGCTCTACAGAGGTAGAAGGGGACGCATCGTCTAGAGAAACGCAAAATGCTGCGCTATGTATGGCGTCAATGATGGGGGCGTTGTGTGAAGATGAAGAGAGCATCTTGAAGTCCTTTTGTGCGGGATTCAGTGCTGATAGAGCAAGAGCCAACCTTGGGTCTAGACATACATTTGCCCATATATCTCGGTTATTGGCGGTCAATACACCGACACCAGGATATTCCTTGGTAGTATTATCATAAATATGTTGAAATTGCCTAACGGGTGGTTAGCAAAACGCATATTGAATGATATGCGTTACCTTTCTAATTCGTCTGTGCTGAGAATTCTGCCGTGCCTAGTTGTGTCAATTTTCCAGACACGATTCTTCCTGAACACAATAATATGGCCCGAGTCGCCAGTATCCCCTTCTTTGGCGTAGGATACACTCCAATCTTTTCCTTCCGAGCCAGGAATGCGACAACAGTCAAACATCCATCTACGACAACGTTTGGGAAGGGATATAAAGCTCAGTCAATTGGAGCTCACCTGTAGGTATCCATACATAAAGGACCTTCCTTGGTCGCATCTGGCTTGATCTCCCCACGCTTGAGGTGTTGTCGGAATATCATAGCTCCTCTAGTAATGCCGGCCGCTCGCGCTGCGGGTGTTTGCTTCAGGTGTACAGGATGCTTGTCGAAACCATCTGTGACGTTATGTTAAGAGAGAGAAAGTAGGGCCAGCGGCTTGATCGTACAGTAATAGGAGACATTCACGACAACCTATAGTGAGGACGTAGGTCAGACTAGCCCAAGAGCCCGCAAGAAAACTACCACGTACCGAATCTCTGTCGGTCGAAGTCATCAGCTCAACTACAGTATTAAATAGAAATGAAAGGGCCCACCTATATGTTAAGTATCCCAGATCGTCCCACCATTCTTCTAACCAATGCTCCTTTCCTTGGGCATGCTGAAGTAATCTTTCTTGAAGTACTGGCCCTTTGTTCGAGACAAATTCGTTGATCTTGTTCTCCACAGTAATATATTCATCCTCATTCCACGCTATTGGCTTCAGGGATTCCTTCAGACGCGTCAATGTCGCTGCAAGTTCCGGTACTGGTAGTTTCGGCAATGATGCTTGAGCTCGAAATGTATCTGACTCTGGCGGTAACGACGGTGCTTGAGCTTTCCAGTGAAGGGGCCGTCTACCACCAAGAGATGTGGCCATAGATCTGAAGCGTTGTAGATGAAGATGCAGTGGTGGGCGCATCTCTGAAAGATATCAGGGAGACCAAGCGGACCTATTTGTGGGGAAAGAGGCCTTTACATGTGATTATGAGGACCTAGTGCCGACGAGCCGGAAGGGGTCCAGGTATCGTTCTCAAAACCCAAGTCCTCATTCTCAACCTCAATTCTGAACTCATTGAGGGCTTGAGGTAAACGATCGTCTTTTGCTATCCGCGTAGACGATACTTAGGAGATTGAACAAAATGCCGCAATCACTGGCAAACTACCAACAGAAATTTTGTAGAATCTGGATCCCAAAAATATGCCTCTCAACAATATCTGAACGAACCTTCGTGTCTTTGACTCGTACAGAATATCAGGCTTCAGCCTCCTCTTCATGAATATGTGCAGGGTTTTGAGTCCAGGGATATGCATGGGATATACATAGTAGGTATGTAGGCAGTAAAGCAGAGAGTTAGATGGCGTAGCATGAGCTCATGGAATACAAGAAATACAATGTGTTATTCGTAGGCTGAGAATCCAAGTAACGTAATAAATAAGAGGCATGGTGGTTTACACGAAAAAGCTTATCTCATAGGTCAATGACAGCCAGACTGTCAAGGTATGTTACCAGCAAAGTTTGGGATCCAAGAGTTTTTTGGCGGATCATTCTCTCTTACCCAAGAGGACTGCACCCTCCCAGGAAGGGGCATGAATATCACGGGAAGCAATACGCCAGTTCCCCACAAAGTTTTTGGAACCGATGACCATGCCGTATCTGTAGGTAGTAAGTAGGTTGGCCAAAATGTTATCAGAGGAAGGAGGGGACTATCTTACATCACCGTACTTTCTCTCTGTGAGCCCGGCGTTGTTCTCAGGAGGCTAACACAACCATCCGCTGGACGAACACGACCAAGTATTCGATGGTTATCACCCCAAGCTATTGAATGGCGACGATCAGTCTATGAACAGGTCAGTAAAATGGAGTGATGGATATCAACAAGAAGTTAGAACAGACCTCGCCAGTCAGTATAGTGTCCCTCACACCATCACAAACAGGGATGTTGTCCTCGTGGTAGAAAGGCACCTCATCGAGAGAGCTTAGGCCATACTCTAGCTCCTCCTCCTCCTCCTCGTCACTTTGGGGTATATCGACATTGGTTCCCTCTTGATCCCCTCCCAAGTCTTGGCTGAAACCAAGTCCTTCCTCCGCCGATGTTTTTCTCGCCCTCTCCAGGAGCCGTTCGCGCCTTAAGCATCCCGGGCACTTGCCGGTATCATGCCACCTTCCTCTTTCGCCCACTTTCTCTTTACCGAGGTGTGTACACGCTTCGACCGCCTCCAGCAGCGCCAGTCGAAGTCGAAGAAGGGTGGCTGATCTCAAGACCGGTCCCATCCCACGTGTGTGTGATGGAAGTGGACGAGGGAAACCAGGCGTTTCGGAGTCCCTGGTCAAATTCCGCCTCGTACATCCTGTCCTGTTCATCGCTCGTCAAACAATCTAGAGGAATTTTCTTAGCTGGACTGGTCAAAGGACGGGGACCTCCGCAGGGAACGACGTCGCTGTCGTCTTCGGAGAGGAACGACCTGTGTTCTTTCAAACGGAAAAACATCGCAGAAGCGAAAGTTGGCATGTTACTCTCCCGGGGTACATTGTCTTCAGCGGGTGAAGAAAGAAGGTGCGCGTTGAAAGAAAGTTCATCTGGAAGCTTTTTGACTTATAAATGATAGGTGGAATAAACAAAACCGAGAGACTTACGTATCGTCTGCCTGTCCATAAACCCTGCAGAGAACCGGACTGGAAGACTTTACCAGGATTCTTGGGAGGAGCACTCCAAGGGTCTCCGCAGTTCCTCATACGCCACCAATCACAGTCCCAGTCTGCACTGACCCGGGGGATGTCTCCGGGGATGAGCACCCCACTGGTATTCCACTCTTCCATGTCCTCTTGGGTGGGTCCCAAATAGCCAGGAGGAACTTCGTCCCGGTTGCGCGGTGCGCTGGACGGCAGTTGGAAGGGTGAACGAACCTGCCAGTGAGCGGTCAGAAGCAGCTTAGCCGGGATAGATATCGGTGGATAGGATATCGTGAGGCGGCGACCGGCTTGAACCTCGTTTATGGCCAGCNTAGATGGGTGATATAGAGGGTAAGACCCATGCAAAGTGGGAATGGAGAGGGCGTGTCCTGCCGTGGCATCATTTTCTGAGATATATCGAACCGTTGAGAGGGGAAGGTGGAAATGATTTGGGGGGAAGTATACCGCAGAATACTGGAGCATGAAGCAAATTATGAGCCAAAACCCTGGGGCCGCATGATGGTAGATACTTACCCGGAACGATGCCACCAGCAGTGGAAACAGACGATGAATGAAAGTTCTGAAGAACTCTTTTGGTTCGGACTGGATGCGTGGAGTAGATGTAAGAAGCCAAAGCACCCAGAGAGCACACGTATTGATCTCGTTCTCTTCCGGCCAGCCATCGTGAAGGAAGCCTGAGTGCTTTCCACNNCCCATCAACAGAGCCATAACGCCTGAAACAAGTGTCTTCAGCAAAATTCCCGGAAAAAATACGATCCAACTTACACCTGTACCCTCCAGCTTCGTTGAGATGCTCGCTGTTTTGACCGTCATCTTCAAGGAGCATGAAGAACATGCCTGAGAGCATGCCATATGTATCTTCGGCTTCCACGTTTTCCGTTTCCATCTTTTTCCAAGTAGTTTTGATGTCGTGAAGAACACAGAGATACCGGACAAGGAGATCATTGCATTCGCTTGCAGTAGGTGTGAACTCCCGCCGCACGAGAGCAGCACAAGAAAATTTATATCGATAGATTCGAGCGTAGAGAAAGGGATTTCCATCTCGTTTTCTCCAGTCGCGGTCGTCCGCGGGTCGACTGCATTCTGGCAGTTTCAGGCGCTTGTAAAGGTCCCGACAAGTGAGAAGAAGGGGAGTAAGAGATATAGGTTGGCCATGCAGATTCGGGCAGGCGTAGAAAAAAGCGACATTATCGAGGACCTCTTGGGGGAAAGTTGAGAGAGACATTGGCAACCATTTTGCGTTTATGCTGTGAGTATATATCTACTTGGAACCGCCAAAGAAGAGCAAGTCTTCCCCGATCAGTACCACGGCGATTTCCGGTTAGGGCAAGTATGACCTCCGTACACCCGGTGTTTGTCCTCCCACTCGGTGCCATGTCCGAATCTGAAAACAAAATGGTAGATGTGATGGTTTCCGCTAAAGTGTATACTCAGTCCCTGCTGTACCTACACTCACAACCTTCTGTTTTTTGATCCCCGTCTCATTGCTGCACTCTACGTAAACTTGACCCATCTCCCCTGCCTGCTCTGCCCCTCCAGTGGAATGTATCGTGTCATTCGGATTCCTTTCTCCCACCGCCACCTTCGAATGAATGGCAGAAGAATCGTTCCTGGCGTCGACAAACGTAATCTCCTCTTCTCTTGTCTAGTTCTTCCTGGGGTTGTTCTCTGCCCACACATTCAATTCGCTGATGTCTGACAAGTGAGGTTTTATGCCAATCTCCCTATGTGACCACCCCCGATCTGCACGATGCTGTTTGCATTCAGCGGCACTGCTCCCAATGTAACTCCCTGTGTATCTTTCCAACACATCTTCCAGCTGTTAGTCTTTGGACCAGTATCATGTCACATTTTCCTGACCTCTCCGTCACCTAATCACTGGATTGTTGGTTGGGCAATGCTTCCTTAGAATCCTTACTCCCCCAACCTCGTGTGCTCGAGAACTTCTTCGTCGACATCTAACGCGCCATTGACGATTTTGTGAATCAATGCAACGGTATCATTTTCCAATGGACACGTTTCGGAGCCACCCATCAGAATTAAGATAGTTATCATCAGGACCAAGTCCGTTGTATCCCTCTGGTCGCCTGTTTCATTTTTCAAGATGGAATGGGTACACCGTCCTCGAATTACGAGCATCTCGCCCCTCCAGCATCAGCCGTGGAGTTTTACCCTTCCTGCGGAGTTTCGTGCTTTTGGATGGGAGTTTCCTCTCTTGGACACTTCTCGAGGACACCTCGAACGCCTCAGCAAAAGAAGAGTTTTCTTCGACTCTTTTTGCCGCAACTATATTCTATTTGTATGTTCTCAGCCGTTCTCGGAGATGACTTTCATGATGCACCTGGAAGTCAGCGCTATGACCGCGTTGTGTTTTCTATTCAATCCGCTAAGCGAGCGGTGATATTCTCCAGCCCAGGGTGATCAAGACGCGTCGACCCTGAAATGACTCTCTGGTAGTGGAAGGCTATCTACGAGGAGATATTTCGGCTTCAATACACTCAGGCCGTGCTCACCAAATGAGAATGTCTATTACTTAGTTGCAAATAATCAATGACGGCGCGAACCTGCGTTTGGAGGCGGCCACCTGTCCAGTGCGTTCTCGTTCTCTAACTACTTGTGGCTCTTCAGTCTCGGGCTAGGACTTTAAGTGGGTCAGTCGGGAGACCTTCAAGGCTTGAACAAAGTGACATGCGGGATTCTTTTCGCGAAAAGCCTCTTGTGTGAAGATCTTCTTCGAGATCCCGCCAATTAGTTATTGGACATTGTACGACTTCCAAAAATTCCAATGCGGTGTAGAGACCACATATCCTATCACTCTGGTACTTTGGACTGCAGACTAGGCCTGTCCATTTCGGCGGAAGTGTCGATATTCATCGTCTATGCAGCTGCAACGGTACGCATTCTCTCGTAAAACGCAATCTGCCGCGACCATGGTCCACCGCAATCCGCAGGCGGCGCTAGATAAACTTTGGAACTTCTCCTTCTCTTTGTCGAGCTAAGGCCTGGCAGTCGCAGCGAACTCTGATATCTCGATACATTATGGTACTTTGAGAGGAGTACAGAATATTACAAAGGTCGTAAGGCAAGCAAACACGGTCAACGGCCATCAAGTCGTGGAAAAATGTAAATGGTAAATAATAACATGTTCTCTCGTGAATTCAATTGTATCGAAGAGGTTGATTGAATGGAAGATGTGGGTGGCCTTGGCTTGGTCTCTCGCCCTGCAGGAGACTAGGGGAAAGGAGCCTCATACCACCTGCGTCGGAGCTGAGGTCTCTGTTGCAATGAAGTTCTTCCAGGCCTCTATAGTGGCTGTAGGGAACGTGTAGGACCCTTCCGTCTTACCTTCCCCATAGTATATTTCTGGCGCAGCAAGAATGATGTCTTCCAGGCTAGGATCCTCACCACCGACAACAGAAGAATCATCGTTCACTAACCCTGTCGTACTGGACCCCAAGACGAAGTCACGGAGGAATGTAAAGGCCTAGAAAGAAGGTGGTGATRAGCATTTGTTTAGACTGTATAATAACAAGACGATGCCACAAACCGCGCCCGGAGTTTTTGCAGGTATCATGTGCGAAGAACCATAGAACAATACATATTTCCAGCCCCGCTCCTGGTGAACAACACCAGCGAAGTTCCCATCATCATCATACCAAGGGGTAGAGGGCTTTTTGGTGAAGCCCTGTATTCCGCCGAAGGTGGTGTTCTACGGCAAAGAGCAAGACAAGGAATTGATCAGAACTCAAAAAGAACGGAGCGGTCAACATGCACCGAACAGACCTGTATCGCGACTGTGGATTCGAGATGCAATCAGCCCCCCAGAACGACACACTATAAGCAGAACTCACCTTCAGTGCTCCGATGGGCTATCAGGGCATCATCGTTCCCAGAATAGAAAACAACTGATACACCCTTCTCGGACGCGTTGGATGCCAACTCTGACAAGAAAACCATCGGCCTACCCCAGAATCTAGTCAATCATCACCGATGTGTGGGGGATTCTCGAGAACGTACTCGGGGCCTGTTGAGATTGAAGATGGCGGCGATCAGAGGAACAGCCGATATCGCCGAAAGAAGAAGACGGCGCGGTGCCGCACTTACTAGGGTCTATCCACATCAGTTCACCGAAAGTGAAGTCGAAGCTAAAGATCCAATCTTTGCTTGTAGGTGCGTGTAGTGCTGCTCGAACACTATCATCTAAGACAAAAAGGGTTAGTTATTTTTGGGGGCACAGTCGAAACACAGAAAGCTGTATAACAAGCTAACCATTCATGAATACAGATGCGTCTTGGTTCACTGTGGGTGCGAGAGCGCTCGGAACATCATAAACCTGATAACACAAAGAGGTATCAGACAGCTGATGGAGCACTATGAAATATATCTCACGTCGAAACCATAGGCGAACATGCCGCTATCTTTGTTGATGTCTGAGCAAAAATATCAGTATTGTGGCGTCACAGCCGTTTGGACACTTACTCCATGGGTAGGTAAAGTTTAAAGCATAATCGATAAACATATCCAGAAGTAGGCATCCATACTATGAATATATGATAATGAGTAAAAAATATCGAGGATCGAGACGAACAACAACTCACCCAAGGGTCGATTGTCCCGTTAGTGCGGCCACTAAGGTCTCTCTTAGCCTTCCACTCTTCGTGAAACTCTTCCCTCTTTCTCTTATTGTGAATAGATAGGGCAAGGTTCGTACCGTCCTCTTCGCGCTTGTTGTATCTTTGAATAATCTCGGCAGCGATCTTTCTGGAGGCGGAGGCAGAAAATGACATGGAATTTGAATTCTGGTTTTGACGGGCGAAAATAACATCACGTTGGGTTGGAAGTACCAAGTCCACGCTCGGAAGTAGCCCATCTTGAGGATAGGTTAAGTTAAGATCATAGCCGCACAGATGGTGTCTAATAAAGAGTGTGAAACACGGAAGTGAAAGGAAATTTGAAAGTAGACATACTGCTCTTTGAAGTATTTGTATACTTCAGGATCATATCCAATAATTTGTGGGAACGTCTCAATAACGCTGAGCTGTGTAAGTAGAATTCATTGGAGGCTGTGATTGTCAAAGAAAGAAAGGGGTACATACCGCTGGCAACAACTGGAATACTTGAGCTGAGGTCATAGTCCCATCTCCAATCACCATACTTGCCATGCGCACAGGTGGATTTTCCATAGCGAAATATGCTTTCATGATGTATGGCTATAGTCCATATAGGTCAGTAAGACGGAGCCGTCGTCGAATATGTGCATGAGACTTGCAATGTAGGTCCCGGCATAGCTTTCCCCGCTAAGGTAGAGAGGCCGAGTAGCGAGACTTGGGAAAACTTNAACCAGATTCTGGAGGAATCCCATCTGCGCGAAATGATAGTTGATTTCAGCTGCGGGGAGGAAGCAAGGCTGCGACATACGAAGTCACTTCCGACTTGGTCCTCGTCAACGACTTTAAAAGGTTGTAAATAAACTACCAGCCGCCATTGCACCGAGGTATCACACTTACCATAACCATCTGCATCTGCGGTAGCATATCCGACTCCTCTGTAACAAGTGACAATCAGCCTAAATACCCTCATAAAGGAACTGGCACATACACTGGCTGATCTACCCAGACCCAGTCGGCCTGTCTATTCCACGAATACTCATTCTCTCTCGCGTCGTACTCCGGACCCAACAATATAGGTCCATTCTCGAAAAACAGTCCATACATACTGGATGTTCCTGGACCGCCGTTGAGGAATATTCCCCAAGGTGCTTCTTCGTCAGTACCGTTTCCAGTAAGGGACCCAGACTCATGTTCGAATGCCCAGAAAAACAAAGTGTTGTTGTCGGAACCTCGGTTGACAGGGATATTCCCAGCGAAGGATCGCGGGAGAGGGAATGTTATGTTCGGAAGTGGAGATGTAACCTCGTAGTCTAAGGAGTGGCAAAGGAAGATCATTAGTCAGTAGACTTGGAGCAGACATAGGAAAGGCGTCACAAGCTTGCCAGTCGGGACTAAATGAATCCCCATCGGGCTTGTTTGGATAAATGTGTGGGTATGAGCTTGGAAGCTGCGCGCGACAAGTTTGACCGAAGAGCAAAACGATAGCAGGAATAAATACACGTAAATTAGAGAAAGACATGGTCAGGATACGGGGACGGGAGGAGGGGAATCCACTTTTGCCGTTCTGTAGGTCGTGGTTGCTGCTCAAGGTTTATAAGGGTGCCGCTAGCCAGGAAGTTCCAAGGTCATCAGGAAAGACGACCCCAGGAGGACAATTAATTGTAATTGAAGACAATACGCCCTGGGACCAGAGGATGGCCAGTGCTTGATTACGCTTATTGTTTGCAAGGTCATTATTGTTTGCTTTCCTCTGACCTAACGTACATTGGAACCTCCAAAAACAAGTAAGGCACACAGGTACGGGCTTGAACACCGAGTGGGCAATTTCAACTAAAATTGCCAGGATGTTGGCGAGTTGTTGGCAACTTGTTGCTACTCAACTCAGGATGGATCTGGGATGGAAGATAACTATGACTCATTACATCGTGTCTTTACCGGTAGGATTCCGACAGCGCCCATGAATAGATTGGCAGACGCCGCAGACAGCACGGTGATGGAAGTACAGAGTTACTATGTAGAAGAAGAGAAGACTGTGGGCAAGTTCCGAGAGACTGATATAAGGCACTACATAGTACCTATATCCTCTTCTATCTTTCATCTCATGAAATCTCATGACATCATTAGCAGTAATTTCCATTCGGTTCGGGCTGCGAAATCATCGTGAGGAAAACGAAGACATTCACCGCAGTTCCGCATTTCAATAAGAGGGTACAAATGCTGAAGGGAGAGTATGGCCATTTTAGATCAAATGTTCTTCAGATGGTTGATAATACAATACATACATGGATACAAGCCATAATGTTCGAGATTTCCTTGCCGAACTTGCTCTAGAAAGTATTCCATCTTTTGCTTGAATGGCTCGAACGATTCCTCGAATTCTTCTAGAGTCCGGGGGCCTTGGGTTTCCTCTTCCAGGTCAGGGTCGGTAGTCCGTTGGGAAGTCGGAAACTCGGAGGCAGCTTGAAGTTGAAGGAGATGTATGAGGCGTTCAGAGGGAGATAGGTGTTGTGCCTGCGATAAACATCAGAAATATGGCGAGATACCATCGGACCTGGACGCTACGGAAGTTATAAATGTGGATGGGACAGTGGGAATTGTCGGAGATTGTTGCTCAGGTTTTACCGTAGGGGATTCAAGTTCAAAATCAGGCATCGAAGACGAACTTGGCGAGTGAGAGACCTGGAGGTGTGATGGAGGTGGAGGAGGAAACTTATGACTATGTTGCACCGTTACCCAATTCTGGACTTCCGTTACTGGAACTTTGAGCGTAGTAGCCCACGATTGAATATCTTGTGTAGTAGGCAGAGGTGTTTCATTAAAAGTGGTTTGTAATTGGGCAAGCTTCTCTCCATGAATCGAGCGGATTTTACCAGACTCTATCATCTGTTTCTGTCGGTGTTTTGTTCTCATCTGGGAAAAGGCTTGGTGAAGACGAGTAAGATTCCAGTGACTGAGATCATCTTCGTTTTTGGCAGTAGCCTTTACTTGGGCTAGTAGATCGTCGTACTGAGCTGGTGAGGGCCATTGTGATACGTTATTAAAGAAATCTAGCCATGCATTATTAAAACCATAGACTTGCAGAGAATGAACTGACTGACTGTGAATTATTTGGCTGCCGACCTTGCCCAATCTTTTGTTCCTTGCCTTCATGAGGGAGGAAAAATCAACATCCAGATTGTAGAGTTCGTCGTGAGGTTCAGACCACAAGAGCTATTGGTGCAACGGTTGATGGAAGGCCCGGGTCAACCGACGGGCCGTTCAAGTCCGGCTGAATTCTGTGACGTGACTGTGCCTGTTACAGCCTCAGTACTGTTCTGTTCATTGACCACGACAGCTTGGATAAATGGCTCGTCGAAAGCGTGTAATTCTCGACGATGCCTCTGATTCTGATTCAGTTTCTGAAGATGGAGATGATTTCAACGCAAATGAAAGTCGCGACGTTCGAGAAGAACGAGAATTGTTCCAGAATCCATACCATCGCAGCAAACGACGACGAACGGACGATGAAGAGGAGGATGAAGAGGGGTTTGGTGGAGGTGCACGTGTAGGTGGACGAAAACGTACAGATTGGACGAAAGCACCTGCCTTTGTGACCGGTGACAAGGGGGAGGATCTAATGAACGTGGATGGAGAGGACCCAGAGAGCAGCGACAGTGAGAGTGAGGGTGCAGACGAGGACGGCCAGGATGATTCTGATGCATCTGATCCTGACAGGAATTCGGCCGACGAAGAGCCACCGCCCCTAGCTACTGGCGGCGGAGGACTTGGTTTTTCCAAAGGCGGCATTGGCTCTGGCAAGGCTGGACTTGGCTCATCATCTGGGGGACTAGGATTCTCGAACAGTGGCATTGGTTCTTCAAAAGCTACCACTTCTAAAGGTGGTATTGGCTCTTCTCTTCCCAATTCATTCGCCAATTCCCGTTCTACCTCTTTTGTTCGAGATGCCTCTCCCGCCCCGCGTGCCCCAGCACCACTCACCGCTGAAGACCAGGCTCATTTCACCAAACTTTCGGGCTCGTTTGGTGCACGTATGCTGGCAAAGATGGGTTGGCAAGCAGGGACAGGTTTGGGTGCGACTGGAGAAGGTATCGTCACCCCAGTCGAAACCAAGATGCGGCCACAGCGAAGTGGTATTGCTTTCAAAGGCTTCAAGGAACGCACAGAACAGAGTAAGAAGGAGGCTCGGCGCAGGGGAGAGGTCGTTAGTGATGACGAGGACGAGAAGGTCAAGAAAGCAAGGAAGAAGGCCAGGGAGGTGAAGGAAAAGAGGTCAGATGTTTGGAAGAAACCGAAGAAACTTAAGACCAAGGTCGAGCATAAGACCTACGAGCAAATTATTGCCGAGGCCGGAGAGGATGCTGCATCCATGCAGGCAGGCATCGGTCAAATTATCGACGCCACAGGAGCGGTACCCAGGGAGGTCTCCTCTCTCGCAGACGTTTCTATTAATTCCTGGACGCCTTCGAGTGACCCAACTCGAATACCCGAAGTCCGCCATAACATACGGCTCATTGCAGATGCCTGTAAAGCTGATCTCGACGGCCTTGCTCGTGAAGGAAAGGCTCTGGAAGAGCGCAAGAGATTCGTTGCCCAGGAAGACCTTCGATTACGCAAGAAAGTCGAAGAGGAGGCAGAATGTGCGTTGTCCCTTTTTACTTACTTCGATTCTGAATGCGACTAACATGCAATTATCAGTAATTGCACGACTACAGAAGATTCAAATTGTCACTAGCGAAATTGATGCAAAGTCTAAAGAGCTGGCTTCCGTATACGAAGTCACTCTTGACCCGCTTTCTCCGTTGTTTTACACTCTCATCACCGAGTACACGAGAGAATTTGATCGGTACAACCTCGACGAGATTGTGGTCGGCGCAATTGCACCCTTGGCGAGTCTTTCCATCTCAACGGTTTAACGCTTAACTTCGTATTTACCTTGTTATCGATCAGGTTCGCCGTATGGTCTCACAGTGGAACCCATTACATGATCCTACAGCATTTATATCCACTTTCCGGAATTGGAGACGCGCCCTTCGCGTCACAACTCAAGAAGAGAAACCACCAGAGTCCCAAGTCGATATCTATGGTACCGTTCGCGTCACGCCAGTCCAAATGTATGTTACCTTTTCTTCCTTACTCTTTCTTACATCGACTTATGCACACATACAGCGAAAAGCCAATGACCCCCTTCGAGAGTCTTCTTTGGAACGTTTGGCTTCCCAAAGTTCGATCTTCAATCAATAATGACTGGGATCCATGCCATCCACAATCAGCCGTCAAGTTATATGAAGCATGGTCCTCATTTCTACCACCGTTTATCCGAGACAACCTCCTCGACCAACTCATCCTACCCAAGATGCAAAAAGCAGTTGCGGAATGGAAACCTAAAACTGCGACAGTTTCATTGCGGGCGATTGTCTTCCCTTGGTTGCCACATGTGGGATTGAGGTTGGAGGACGTAGTAGGAGACGCAAAGAGAAAGGTGAAGTCCTTATTAAGAAGTTGGACTGCAGGAGACAACGTCCCACAAGATCTAGCTGCTTGGAAAGACGTCTTCGACTCAAATGACTGGGACTCCATCATTCTCAAATACGTCGTACCCAAACTGGGGGCCATTCTCCGAACTGACTTCCATATCAACCCACGCAATCAAGACATGAAACCTCTCGAGCAAGTTCTCGCTTGGGTGCATCTCATCCGTCCTCGTATTTTTTCACAACTCATTGAGACGGAGTTCATACCGAAATGGCTCGACATTCTCCACGTCTGGCTTATACAACCCAAAGTGAGCTTCGAAGAAGTTGCACAGTGGTATCAGTTCTGGAAGGGTAGTTTCCCAGAGGATGTGCAAGAGATGGAGGGGGTAAAGAAGGGATTTACGAGAGGGCTGCAGTTAATGAATGAAGCGATTGCGTTGGGTGATGATGCCCCTACCAAGTTGGCACGCCCCGATTTCCTTGCGGAGCAGCATGCTGCGTCTCGCACTACCGCTGCTGCGAAACCCGCAAGAGCGACAGCAGCACGCACCTACGAAATCACATTCCGTTCTATTGTAGAAGAGTTTGTGGCGAGTCACAACCTGTTGTTCTTGCCTGCCGGGAAAGCACACGAGAAGTCGAGAATGCCGTTGTTCAGAGTCAGTCCGAGTGGGGATGGAAAGGGAGGGTTGTTGGTGTATATCTTAGACGATGCTGTCTGGGCAAGTGAGAAGGGTGTGGGTGGGCCTACAGAGGACTATAGGGCGATTCCTTTGGAAGACGTGGTGTTGAGGGCGAATGCTTCTGCTTAGGGACGAATCGTGCGAGGTATCTTGTGAGCATATTAGTCCTACGTTCTGATGATTTATTTTCATGATGAGGAACACCAAACGAGAAAGTTTCATGCAGCTCGTGTTGATCATCTATGGGAGAAGGTACCCAAAATTTTCGGCAGTCCGATTGACCCTGTGGTCGGAGAACCATCTCTGAAACATATTATTTTTTAAGCTTTGCAAGTTCTAACTGCATGGTGTCTGCATCAATTAAATTGCTAGCCAGTCGTGAACTTTGCCATGTACAGTACATCTCCGCCACGGTGACCTCTGCCCGCTACGAAGTATGAGGTGAATGGGGTGAAAAAAACATCTCCAGGTAGAATCTGGTCGATCGATTCTTCAAACTCAAACCACGCACGTATAGCATTCACGATGCAGATCTCCCTCTCCTTGTTAACGCTTGCGGCTTTTCCTACATTTTCGCCGCCGTTGGCTTCTAGGGTCGAGCGAACTGTGCTTCCAATGCGTTTATAAAGTCCCCAGGTTCTTATTGGTGCCCAAATTGGCGGTTCCAACTTGAATTGCCAGTAAGGGGCTTTCAGTTAGTGTGCTTGCTAAGAGGAGTCAATGCGGCCGTTCTTAGCTATGTTATGGAAGAGGGAGATGGATCCTGGTGTGGATAGGATATAGACTCGAAGCCCGCCACAATCATATTCCTATTGGTGGCGGTAGGATCAAATACTTTTGAGATACAGGATCCTTAACTATTTATGTCACATAGTCGGGTGGTATCGAGCCTAGTGTGGACATGGTGTATGAGAATTACACGAAGTTGTTCTTCCAAAGTAATCTCTATATAGTATCTAGCCTGCTGACGGAACTCTAATTACAGCGCCTCGCGCGTGTACGGAAACTGCAACCAGTTGCGACTCTCACGAGTTTTAATGTCTACTTCCAATTATGTAAAGTGGGGTCTTCACAAGTTACTAAAACCATGGAGAGAAAGCTCAAAAGAGTCAGATTAACACCGTAAATCGTCTATCATGCTCATCGTGAAACTCGTAAGCATAAAACCCTTCCATCTGCCCCTAGGCTGTAATACCTCCCCTACCCTTGACCCCCCTAATTACTACTCGTGTCTAAGATTTCTTTCGAATGCATAATCCGATTGGCCAGCGCGCTCAAATTCGCATCTGCGACTACAACCTCTGGGACATATTCCACCCCGAATGCTTGCTTGATTCCAGCACAAATCCTTTTCGCCTGTCGGTCTGAGTAGAAGGAGAAGTCATCCATATCCGTTGCTGCATCGGATCCATTTTCGATGGCATCGTCGCGGCAAGAGAGTGGAATGAGAGAGGGGTCAGAGTCAAGGCAAAGAGGGACGATGTGCATGAGGGAGGAACGAATGGAGTCGAAAGTGAGTGATGTTGGTTGGTCAACTAGAAAGGGATGTATTAGCGTTACTGCACGTGTAAAATCGAGGGGAAGGTCATATACCATATATCTCGATGGGTCCATCAAGGCTCATGACATTGTACTTCCCATCGTGATGATACCGAATCTAAACATAAGGTATTAGCTTCTGGTTGACCTCACAATCGAGCTACGAAGTAGCATACCTCGTATTTGCCAGTCTTCCATGGAAGTGTGTTACTCTTGAATGTGACCATCCCTTTTTCCAAATCTTTGACCGGACTTGCTGACCTCTTGGCCCCCTTATACACATCTCCATCCCACTCGTCATTATACAACGGAACCCACGTTCCCATAGAGGAAACCTTCGTCACGAGGTTGCTCTTATTTGCACCTGCTCGATAAATCCCAATCCAGTCCTTGCGTGAGTGCGATTTGGGAGCCTGCCAACGCACAACAAGGGGTTCGCCGAGGTGGTAGCGCATGTTGCCTTCTGCAGATGGAACAAGGGAGATGTTGTACTTGGTGGTGTCGAAGGAGGAGATGTCGCTGACGACCCGAGTGATGACCAAGCGTTCGCGGGATTGTTGCAGGAGGACTTTGGTATCTTGGACAACTTCGGAGATCTTGGGGCGAGCTATACATATCCCTGTTAGCATATATACGTAGAACGCAATGAAGGAAAAGACATACAACGAGCAAGGAACTCCTCAACGACATCAGCGGTTTCCTCAAAGACCTTGTCGAATGTTCCNTTGACCTCTTTAGCTACGCGCTTAATCTCAGGAGCATGTTTTCCAGCCCGAGACTCAAGAATTCGAGCGTTCTTGCTAGCCACACTTTTGATCACCTTCACAAACCCAGCTTCTTTCCTCAACGAATCACCATAGATCCTCCTCATGTGGGGGCTATGAAACGAAGGTTAGTCATAACTCATCCGCATCCAGAGAAGCAAATGCACACACTTCTCGACGAAACTCAAGAACCACCAATGCGCCAAATGCCTCGCAATTGCCAACGCCAAAACTAGCTTACTCCCGCTGATCAAACTTAGCCCAAACCACGCCGCCCCGCCCATGACTTCTGGGTTGTTTAAGTATCTATAGATACCGGAGTACTCTAAATGTGCAGGGAACTCTTCCATGAAAAAGTCACCGAAGAACCAGCCGAAGACACCGAGGACCTCGTAGGATTCCATAGAGGCCCAGATGTGGAGGCCGATGAGGAGCTGTAAGGTAGTTAGTGATGGGAAGAAAAAGGGAAATGGGAGGGACGCACGACACCCATAGTATGTCTGAGGAGTTCATGTCCAACGGTCCATTCAGCAGGGATAGAGTATGATTTCCATACCACGCCCGTGAAACTCACTGTCATCCGCGTAAACACATTGTAGATGGAGGTTGTCTTGGAATTGCCTTACCGTAAGTCATAACCAACGACAAATTATATACTGCTTTCCAATTAGCAAACGCCTCGACGATGGCGTCCCTTGCATCACGATAGTGGTAATGCTTCATGAAATGTCCTACGAGGAACTTGCTGTCTCCCTGGGCTTTCAACACCAATCCAAGACCGAAGCAGTGGAGACAAGTCCAGAAGAGAGCATGTGCGACGTGGAGGTTCAAAGAGTTGAGGTTCGGGAGGAAGGAGAACAGAAGCGCGTAAGATACGATCACGGCATATGTGAAATCAGTCGCTCTACACTCTCAATATGAGCAATCAATTCGAAGTAGTTACAAAGATGGCTTACCTGAATATATCCAAGTACTTCAGGATCACAGTATCCCTCCTGAAATACTTCGACAACAAATCATGCTGCGACAGAGCTACCTTCTCCTTCCGATGCCCCGATCCACTACTGGCGAATGAGATCGAGCTGGCATTGGAAAGTTGCGCTTTATGCTTCATTTTGGGTGTTCTCTGGACCTCTTCCTCGGTCTCCGTCTCGAGCTCCGTTTCCGTGGCACTCTCTCCTTCGGTAGCACTCGGAGTCGCAGGTTCCTCCGCTTCGGTCTCAGTCTCGGATTCAGTTGAGACGGGTTGCTCCTGGGGAGAGGTTTTAAGACGCGGGAGAGTTGGGACGCGTTTACCGATGATCTTCTTCTGGCCGTACATACGCTCAATATCTGTTTCATAAATAAGCTACAAATCCCCAGCAATTTAGAAAACAGGTGCTCACGAGGATTCTCAAAACACACAAGGAAGGCGAATTGAGCTGCATGAGCAGCCAAACTGACAAACAAGACCGCGTAGCTACCGGAGATCAACGACAGACCATAATATCCGGCGTATCCCACTGAATACATGGGATGCGGGGCGAGCTCGAAGACTCCATCGAACACAAGGGCACCGCGTTGAAAGAAGACATCTCCCCAGTACCATCCGTAATCCTTGACAACGTTGTGGGCTTCAGTTTTGACCCAGAGGTTAAACCCGATTAGAGCAATTCCACCGAGCCATCTGCAGAAATGTATTCCTGTGGAGAGGCCATCTGGGACGCGGAAACACGCGAAAGCAAACATGCAGTATGCGAGGAAGTCATTGATGAGGATTACATCGACGACTTGACGGAAGAGCAGCCAGGTGTTGTATTCCAAAGGGAGTTCCTATGGGAGAGATTAGAAAGATAGAGGAATGTGATAAGGTTTTGTATTGCTTACATCAAACGAGTAGTCTTTGCCCATCTTACCCACCAACTGTTTCCGGATCCAGCTGCGGACTTCAGGTCTCCTCTGCTCGTCGAGCCAGCCGTATTTCTGAACCTCGCGCACGATCCATTTCTTCTTACTCTGTTGTGTCAGAACCCAGCCCAATCCGGCGTCATAGGCCCCTCTCCAGAAAAAGAAATATAGGAAGAAGAAGATACGTGACCAGAATCGGGGGAGGACAGCGAAAAGGACCAGTTGGCTGCCCAGGAGTGCTAGGTTGAGAATATCGAAGTGCGATTTTGGGTACGACGGGTGAAAGAGAGCCGTAAGGACATCATGTGTTGTGGGCACTCGGAATACTGTAATGGTAATGTAAAGATGGTTATTAGAACAAGAAAAGAGAAAGGTCAATTACCTTCTCCGTTTGGTGTTTTACCCCATACTACCTCCTCCTTCATACGTGGCGGTGGACTGGGTGTCTTTCTGCACTCCGACTCATCGGGGGCACCGACGATCTCCACTTTGCGCTGCCTCAGGATGGATTTCGAGGACATTGTTTTTAGGCACAGGGGAAAGGGATCCTCGCGTCACAGTCGTGTCGTGTGCGCTGAGGAAGAGGGAATATCAGCAGCCAGAAAGTTTATGTACCGCACACTACCGAGAGTCAAAGCAAGGGCAAACAAAAAAGTACGTGTAACTTACATAGGGGGCGGGATGGCACGATGTTCAAGTACGAGGATCTGGATGATAATTACTTGTAACGAAGATAAATAGGTAATAGGTATACCAATATATCTCATTGAAATGCTGAACCATATAACGCGGTGCTACTTGGTGCTCTATGACATGCAAAATAGCATATCCTGAATTCAAGTGTTATCATGGTGCTTCTCAAAAAGAATGAGGATGTATGCCAATGAAGTACTAGTTGATACTAGACAGTCCGCTCGTAAATCTCTGAGCATATAATGATATTGGTCAGCCTGTCGGACGCCGCATCACCTCATATCTGGCAGCTTCTGCACAACTTCTGTTCACGCGAGGACAACGTACTGAAGTGACAACGGTACATATTCATCGCCAGCAAGTAGCCATACCAAGGTTTCCCTTCACTGGGAAACAGTGTTGGTTTTTATGGACAACTCTAAATGAAACCCGTCGAGGTCCAGGCTGCACTTGGTATCTACATGGTGAAAGTGAAAGCTGGGAATCAGATAGATCATAAGTAGAAGTACCTGAAATGACTTGTGCTGATAAGATTTAACTGACTACATATCAGCATGACCCAGGCCTTGATCATGACGAGGTATTATAGAGAGATGATTCAAAGCCTGCACATCTGATTGTGCATCGTGCAGAGATGAACCCTTGCGTGTGCAGGATATCATGGAGCAAAAAATCAAGGGGCGAAAGCGAAATCAAAAATCGATCCCTCACAGGGTGAGATGTTTATTGAGAACTTTGACCTCGAGGCTAGTGCACGATCGGGAGAAAGGAGCGAAGACCAAGCGAAAACGGGATCGGGAGCTCATGTGCGCAGCGGGTCGAGAACTCAAGTGCGAAAAATGCTGAAGCAAGACTGTATACCGGGCCGTAAAATGAGGACAATTCGTTGTCATGGTCTTGTCATATGAACGCCTCAGACATGATCAGTTCAAGAGTGCATAAGTTAGCAGCAGCAGGTAGATGGACTAGATGATGTAGTTTGTGGACCTCAGTAATGATACCATAAGAAGACGATCATTGATAGAACGAGTGAAAAGAAAAGGATGGAAAAAGAGCGACGTCATGGTGGTAGGGAGGAAGGGGCGGCGGTGAATTTTCCCAAAAGAGAAATGGGCTCGCCAAGGCTCAGCAAGGGGGCGTGACTGACTGCTTCCTGCACTTACGGCGTCCATCCCATTTTNNGCAGCTGAGAGCACTCTGCCAGGAAATCGTGGCATCCTGGATAGAAAGGAGTGCACAGTAACGACGAGGTGCTTATCGTCAGCACTCTACATTGGCCGTTTGACCTGTTGGCAGTCGACTTATTGGCCTTTTGGCTACCCTACTTAGTTAGCTACTAGCCAGGCTCATTTCGCAGCGATGGAGAGTCGTCCGATGGGCCCAAGGCAGCCGGACAAGCGGAATGCAGCGTACGAAGATATCTTTGGCCGGCCGTCCGTGTCGCACCACCACACCCACCAGCATCCCCCGCCGCCGCAGATGCCAGTAAATAACAGTTACTACGCACACCAACCAGTTCCGGCAGATAGGAGAACGATCTACTCTCAGTCTACTTACTCTCAGCAGCCACCCATTCGCCGCTCTTTCCAGGCCTCGACTCCGCTCGGATACCCGCCAAACTACCCAACGCAACTCGCACCACCCTCGAACTACTCTTCTCGCGCCAGATCCGTCGTCAGCAATCCCCATATCGCTGGAATCATATCTCCACATCCAGACGAACCCCCAGACCCGGCCCTCGAGGCTCTGACCCAGTCCGGCTTGACCCCAGCACAGGCATATCAGGCTCAGGTCTATCTCAATCGACCACCCGCAAGTCCAAACTCGATCCACGACAGAAACTCATACCCCCAGCATCACAACGGCCGTGCGCCAGAACCCCCACGACTCAGTCTTCTTGAGGATGGTGAAGGCAGATTAAACATCGAGTTTCCCAATACAGACACCAACTCAGAGAGCACCGATAGCAGCAGTGAGCTCCCATGGGCAAGATGTAAGAAAGCTAACTCACTCCATTACTACACTTACTGATCTCTTTGCAGCGAAACCATTGCCCCGGCCAACATCACAGGCATTCTCCGATCAGTCCAGTCCACTTCACGTAGACACCAACGCTGCCCAGTCTATCAGGTCCTCGGTCATCAGCACCTCTCCATCTTCATTCACTATCGTCGATCCAAGTTCGAATAATGGTCCAACCCCTGGTCGTCGGTCCTCCGAGTCTGCTCGCACGATGCCCAAACTCGCCGGCCCACGCCGCGAACGCACCGCACAGGACAGGGCCATGTCCATGTCTGCAGCGACCAACTCCATGCGCTCCTCAGCAACCTCCCGGCCACCTATTCCCAGCTCAGTAGCTGAGGGTAGTGGCCGAAGCTCCCCCACTTCTCTCAAGATTCGTCCCCGCAAGTCTCCTATCGTCTATCCAGCAATGCTCAGCCGCGTCGCTGAAGCTTTCCGTGAACGGGTCGTCACGACGGATAAAATCAAAGACGGGTTGACGTACAAGAATGCATTTGATGGACGCGATGCTGTGGATAAGATTGCCTATATCATCAAGACCACCGATCGAAATCTAGCACTACTTCTCGGGAGGGCTTTGGACGCGCAAAAGTTCTTTCATGATGTGACCTATGACCATCGCTTGAGGGACAGTGCCGGAGAGTTGTATCAGTTTAGGACGGTCCTGCCGAGTCCGTTTGTTAGTGGGGAGTTGCCAACTAGCGAAGTCAGTATATTCTGCCTTTCTTACCTATCAACTCTAATGTTCTCCAGGAGCACTCTCCATCACCGTTACCTCCAGAGACAACCCAGGATGAAGTTGAACTTCCCTCTGGAGTGTTTACACTCCTCACAGATTGTTATTCGCCAACATGTTCAAGAGATCAGCTCTGCTATAGTATTGCATGCCCTCGACGATTAGAACAACAAGCGAGACTGAATATGAAGCCACAGCCAGGACTGTCAAAGCAGATCAGTCGCGAGAGTTTGGGTGACACTCCTCCGGACGACGGGACACTTTGGATCCACTCTGTTCCCCAGGAGATCGTCAATAGCGTCAGTGATGCCGAGAAGAGACGACAGGAAGCAATCAATGAAGTCATGTACACTGAACGAGATTTTGTTAGAGATATGGAGTATCTACGAGACGTACGTGTCTCTCTTTTCTTCGTCTATTTAACTCATCTTTCTTCCAGGTCTGGATCAAACGTCTACAAGACTCCCCCTGCATCCCCGCCGAACGGCGCACCGCGTTCCTCGAGCAAGTCTTCTGGAACGTTTACGATATCATCGCCGTCAACACCCGCCTCCGGGATGCCCTAATTAAACGCCAAAAACAATATGCAGTAGTCGATCAAATCGGAGATATCCTCATYGACCACGTTCCCAACTTTCACCCTTTCGTTTCTTATGGCGCTCACCAGCTCTATGGCAAGTATGAATTTGAAAAGGAGAAGAACTCCAATCCGGAGTTTGCGGCGTTTGTGGAGATAACAGAGAGGTTGCCAGAGTCGAGGAAGTTGGAATTGAATGCGTATTTGACAAAACCGACGACGAGGCTGGCAAGGTATCCGTTGTTGTTGGAAGCGGTGTTGAAGCAGACCCCGGAGGATAGTCCGGATAAGAAGGTGTTGCCAGAGGTGATTGCGATGGTGAGGGAGTTCTTGGGCAAGGTCAATAAGGAGAGTGGAAAGACGGAGAATAGGTTCAATTTAATTCAGTTGGACGGTCAGTTAGTGTTTAGGCAGGGCGAGTTTGTGGTGAGTAGAGCTATTTTGTGCGATCATTACCTCTTGGTGTTAACTTTGCTACAGGATCTACGGTTAAGAGAGGAAGGGAGGGAGATGGTTTACAAGGGCGTGTTGAACAAGCGTGACGGAGAGCTGCAGGTTTACCTATTTGACCATGCATTGTTATTCACAAAGGTCGTGAAGACGAAGCAGCATGAGCAGTTCAAGGTTTATCGACGGGTGTGTCTGACTTTGTGTCCTACTCATCCTCGGTATAGCTCAACATCCCCCGCTAGCCCATTCCCCTAGAACTTCTCTGTCTCACTGCCTCGGAAGACTTCAACAACCCAACATCGACTCTCCGTGGAAACAGACAACGACAAGGCCTCGTCAAGAAGAACGCTGATAGCCCCGCTCGGCCTACCCCGACATCCTCYCTTGTCCGCCCCGAAAACCCCAACGCAAAAGGTTTCTGGATCAACTTCGTTCACCTCGGTCGCAAATACTACAACCTCATGCTCTGGGCGCCAACCAGCTTGGGCAGAAGAAGTGGTTAGAACATATTTATAACCAGCAACAACAAATGCGTGAGCGGAGTGCGATTTTCGATACGGTGCCTCTTTCGGAAGGATTCTTTATTGGAGTGAATAAGGTGAATTGTGCGGCGCCGTATGATGGCGGGCGGCGGGTGGTGTATGGGACGGACGATGGAGTCTACATCTCAGACTTGAGGGCGGTGGATAAGGACCCNATGAAGGTGTTGGCATTGTTGGATGTGGCGCAGGTGGATGTACTGGAGGATTATCAACTTTNGATTGTTTTATCTGGTGCGTGTTCACTCATTTTATACATCTACTGACTTAGGAAGTGCACTAACGCTATTTGTAGAACGGCAAGTGATCACCTTCCCGTTAGATGCTTTGAATCCGATGGACCCCATGTCGGGCCTCAAGCGTGCAAAACGGATATCTTCGCACACGTCGTTTTTCAAAGCCGGGTTCTGTCTAGGGAGGATGTTGGTCTGTATCGTCAAGTCGAGTCAACTTTCGAGTACATTCAAGACACTGGAGCCTATAGACCAGAATATTCGTGGTAGGAGTAAGCCAACGTTCAGGAAACTCTTGCAAGGAGGGCATGATACGCTTCAATTGTTCAGAGTAAGGGTTTTTTCTAACTCGAGCCCCACGGTATGGACCTGACGTTTGTTATAGGAATTCTACATTCCCGTTGAGTCAACGTCTATCCACTATCTAAAGACCAAGATGTGTGTCGGGTGCTCGAGAGGCTTTGAGATCGTGGATCTAGAGACCTTGGATACTCAAGGTTTACTCGATCCTCACGATGAGTCTCTCGAGTTTGTTCGAAAACGAGAGAATCTACGACCAATGGCTATATACCGGATCCATAACGAGTTTCTCTTGTGCTATGACGGTATGTCTGCCACAAACCTTTCATTTTAGCGGGACCCGTTCTCATAGCTGTATCGTTTTGTACGGGTAGAGTTTGCCTTCTACGTGAACAAGACAGGCCGCCGGTCACGGAAAGATTTCTTAGTGCACTGGGAGGGCATGCCGACTGGATTTGGTGAGTGGGCGGTGTACAATGAGGAGAAGCTTGGCTGATATCCGCGATATAAGCGTTACATGAACCCTATGTTTTGGCATTCGAACCATCGTTTGTTGAAATCCGTCACATCGAGACTGGNCTCATGTCCCAAGTCATCCAAGGCTCCAACCTCCGTCTGTTGTACGCGGATAATCCGCCTTCCGTGACAAATAACGCCACACCTCAGTTCAATCCGTACCAGCCAGGGTCAGTCTTTCTTGGTTTCCTGGCTTCTCAGTTGAGTTGTAGTTAATTTTGAACTTGTTGACTTTGAATAGGGCTCCGTATGGTGGTGGGTATGGGCCTCCTGCGCACATGCAGTATCCTGGACAGCAGGTCAACCGACACCCTCAAGGAGGAGGACGAGATCAAATTCTTATGGTCTCTGACGATCGGGTACTTGCTTTACGAACGACTGCACTACCGCCGCCGCCACCACCACCTCATGCCCAGCAAATGCCAGTGCAATACGGTGCAGGTTATGGAACAGCGGTATCGGACAACGCCTCAATGATGTCCATACACCGATGACCAGACGTTTGCTCTCTCCCACTCTTGAACTCGATCGTGAATGTAGTGTTTTAGTCTTATTTTACCCGCTGTTCTAACTTGTTATCGTTTCCTCCTTAGTACTACCCTCTTCTCCCTCACTATCATCGTCGCTGGTTGCTGCTTGTTTTATTATTTCCTCCTTTTTCCTTCTCCCTGTCTGCTATCATTCTTGCATAGTAAATACAGTATTTCGACGCTATATATAACTCTTTGTGGTGCAGCGCCGCAGCCATACAATTCATTACCTTGCTACTCAAGGTCCCCAACTTCAAGAATGTTCCCGATTAGGATGTTTCTGTGCGTAACCAAGTACAAACACAAGTGTACAGCCCGTGATACCCGTATCCTTTCTCGAGCTCATTATCCTTCTGTTGTCCCTTAGCTCGGTATTTCATTTTATA